>PVJO010001660.1:0-165406 GCA_004026905.1 Hystrix cristata | reverse complement strand
CACACACACACACACACACACACACACACACAAACCCACAGTAATTAATTAAGATTAGATACTGACTAAAAGGAGGACAAGACAACAGCACAGGCTGCCTCAGAGGAGGCAGCAGGCACCTTGGAGCAGACTTGGGTTGCCCTTCTGACCTGCAGAGATCTCGTGAGTGACAGGTAGCCGCTATCAGGAAGGGGAGTAACAAGGCCCTTCTGTGACTGGTGTGGGCAAGGAGGTGTGGGTGTCAACGACATTCCTGAGGCCGGAGGGTCAGAGCCTCAGCCCCGCACTTCTGCAGAATCTTCCTTCTCTGATGGGTTGGGGGTCCTGACTGGAGTCAGCTGCATGACAGAGGATGCAGGGACTCCGGAAATTCATCAAGAAGGAAGGAGCTTAAAAAAAAAAAAAAAAAAAAAAGAAGGAGCTGGCCTAGGCTCAGCATGGTGCAAGACTGTTATTGGGAAAGACAGAGACTTACTGGGGTGGAGCTGGGCTTGCAAGACCTTGGGTGTGTTGTGGAAACAAGAGCTGACAAAGAGCCACGCACAGAACCCATCTCTTGGAGCCTTATTGCAGAGCTCTGCAGAGGGAGGGCCTGGCCCTCCTTGGCAAGTATGCTTGGATGTGAAAAAGACCACAATTTAGTATCAGCAAAATTCCAGGGGCAGCCGGGGTGATGGTCCATGCCCATAATCCCAGCACTTGGGAGGCTGAGGCAGGAGGATCGATGAGAGTTCAAGGCCAGCCTGAACTATATAGCAAGGCACTATCTCACACCCCACCCTTCCCTGCCACCAAAGCCAAAAAGAGGAGGGCACCTATTAGGGCACTGTTCAGATTCTCTAGTTTTTGGAAGCAGGGCTGGAATGGAATCAGACTGACATCTTGATAATCCACCAGGGCAAGGGGCCCTAAGAGAGAAACTAGGCTTTTTATTAATCTGGGCATGTGTGTCCTAAAGCATTTCACCTGAGTATAGTGACTGAATGATGTTAAGGTGTTTTTGATAATTATTTTGTGGGTAATATTGGTGTTGTGGGTTATGTTTACAAAGATCCTTTCTTGGGCTGGGCTTGGTGACGCACACTTGTAATCCCAGCACTCCGGAGGCTGAGATAGGAGGACCACCACAGGAGGATCACCAGCCTGGGCTACATAGTGAATTTAAAGTCACCCTGGACTACATAGCGAGACCCTGCCTTAAAAAACCCAGCAACAAAACAAAACAAAAAACCATCTCTTTATTTGTGGCTGGGCATGTGGAGGTGGTAGCAGAAAGTGATTTAGAGAAGAGTTCTGCTAGGCAGGGTGTAAGCCCAGCTACTAGTGAGGCTGAGACAGGAGGACCCCAAGTTTGAGCCCAGCCTGGGCAATTTAGTGAGACCTTGTCTCAAAATAAAAAATAAAAAGGCTTGGGGATGTAACTCAAGCAGTAGAGTGCCCCTGGGTCCATTCCGATCCTTAGTATGAGGAAGAAACAACAATTCTAGACCTGACCCACCACCTCAAAACTGGGTATAGTCACTGAGTAACTGGGAAGTTCCTCAACTTCTCTGTGCCTCAGTTTCCTCATCTGGGCAGCAGGGATAAAGAAAATAATATCTTGAATACCCTTGCAAGGATTAGATGAGATGATACATAAAGTTTGTAACATAGTGCTTGACATATAAATGAGCTAAAAAATGTCTGTTATAATTAATATTATTAACATTGTTAATGCTAATATTATTAATATTAGATCCTCAGTGACTATTTATTGAATGACTCCTGGATGAATAAAGGTATGTGAGGATATCATTACAAAATCTCTAATATTTTTGTTTTTATTTTTAAAAGTATTTTTTAACATGCTTAATTTTCCAAGAAAATCCTAAAACTAGTTAAGATTTGCCATCGTTTAAAAAATGACTTAATTTACATTTCATTTGGGATCTTATTTGCCATAATAGTGGGCATCTAGAAGAATTTATTCTGAAAACATATAGCATTTACTTTTTTGTGTTTCTTAGTCTCAAACTTCAAAGATTTCCTAACAAGAAATGCAAATTAAAAAAAAATTTTGGCTATTTTGAGAAAATTGGATACCTATTAAATGTAAAATGTGGATATATTTTTATATACTTTGTTAACTAAAAAGTATTAGCTAGGGAGGCTGGGGATTTAGCTCAGTGGTTAGAGTGCTTGCCTCACAAGCACAAGGCCCTGTGTTCAATCCCCAGCACCAAAAAAAGAAAAGAAAAAAAAAAGAATTAGCCAGGCATACTGGCTTCTACATGTAATCCCAGCTATTTGTGAGGCTGAGGCAAGAGGATCGCAAGTTTGACACCAGCCTGGCAACTTAGCAAGAACCTGTCTCAAAATAAAAATTTTAAAATTTAGCTCAGTGGTACAATGCTTGCCCCACATGTGCAAGGTGCTGGATTCTATCCCTAGCACTGCAAAAAAAAAATTAATTTCGATCTCACTTTAGGCTGGGAATGTAGTTCATTGGGTGAGCACATGCATAAGGTCCAGAGTTCCATCCCTAGGACTGGAAAAAAAGAAAGATTATGCTTTAAAGCTTCCAGGCAGAGGCCTTCCATTTTTCACTGGGGATTGAACCTAGGGCCTTTGCCCTGAGCTATATCCTCAGCAGTTTGGTTTGTTTGTTTTTGTTTGTTTGAGTCAGGGTCTCGCTAAGTTACTGAATTTCCCAAGTTGGGCTTGAATTTGCAATCCTCCTGCCTCAGCCTCCCAGAGTGTTGGTATTACTGGTGCATACCATCATGCTGGACTGAGGCCTGTCCGTTCTTAAGTTTTTCAATAAGAAATAAGCACACACGAAAAAATGTTTTGCTCATGAAAAGTCTTTCACAAGCATAAGCTTTAGTTGAGGCTCAGAATATGACCTCAGAAGAATGGTACCTTGTCATGCTGGGTACTTGGAGTTGAAGAAAGGGGTTCAGAATAAGATCTTTCTGGCCTTCACCTACACCTCTTTATCTTGCCCCCCTTTGTCCCTCAAGGTGGGCCAGTGAGATTGGAATTCCCCGTGTCCCAAGGAAGTCACAGGAACTTGCACCACTCTCCCCCAGGACTATTGCTCCACCCGTCCCCTGCCTTCCTTGTTGGCTCCATCACGCGCCCCTCTCCCCACAGGGTCCTGGCCAACACCCAGGGGAAGGGCAGCTGCGGAGAGGCCGGAAGGGTCTGGACAGACAGGCCTTTGGCTTGCCTGTGTCGGTCTGGCACATCAGCGCACACTCATTTTGTCCAGTCACCTTCCTACCTGGCTGTCCATTCCTCAGCAAATCTAAGCACTACATGGACACTCTGCCCAAAGGCTTCTGTGCCATGCAACACTACAGGAATGTTGGCCCTGACCTTTCTGATGGGGAGGAAAGACAGTGCACCCTTCTTTCTCGACGGTTTTTGTAATTCTTTTTTTTTTTCTTTTTCTCTCTCTCTTTCGATGGTTTTTGAAGTCTTGGTCTAAATGTTGCACCACAGCCTCTCATGGGGGCCCTTGGTGGAGTCCCTGGAAGGGACTGGTCCTCAGCTGTGGTGGCCCCAACTTGGCTTTGTCAGTATAGCCACAGGAAACTGAATCATAGCATGTGGATTTGAAGCAGACTGAAGGATACGACACCAATATGGCTGTCAGTACGGAAGATCCCCTGGTGCTTGGTACCCAACAGACTGGTTTGAAAAGGCACCAGAGGCTGGGCATGTAGCTCACTTAGAGTACGGGCTTAGCATGTGTGAAGCCCTGGGTTCAATCCCTGGCACCCCTTGGCTCCAAACCCCATTTTACCTTTCCTAGACTTCCTCCCCATACACCACACAAGTTTGAGACATTATCCCATCCGAATGACCAGAATATGCTACTGACTCTGACCTCTTTTTCCTTTTTTTGGTTTTTTGAGACAGGGTCTCACTATGGAATTCAGGCTGGCCTTGACCTCACTGTGTAGCGCAGACTGGCCTCAAATTCACAGCAATCTTCCTGCCTCAGCCTTCCAAGAGCTGGGATTATAGGTGTATGCCACCAGGCCTGGCCCTTTTTCTTTGTTTCTGTTTTTTGAGATGGGATCTCATTATGTTGGGCCTGATTTTAAACTCCTGGGCTCAAAGGATCCTCCGGCTTCAGTGTTTCACTTAGTGGGACTACATGCACACATGCCACCATACCAGCTACTGTGATTTTTTTTTTTTGCTACAAATCAGCCTTCAAACTAAGATGACCTATTGCTGCCCAACAAATTGCTCAAAATTTAGGGATTTATCATTATTTTATTAATTATGACAATTTTATTATTATCCCTCATGGTTTTAGGGATTGACAGGGCTCAGCAGAAGAAAGGGTTGGAGAACGCAAGCATGACTAAGACGGCGAACTTTCAGAATGAGACTGTATGACACCTTCAAGACATCTAGCAGAGATGGCTACAGAAGTGACATGGGTGCCCAGGAAATGCCAAGGAGTAGAGATTACATGGAAGAAGCAAGGGCCTGGAGATGGGAGCAGAACAATATGCGCATGCTCTTCATGTACAGTAGATGTGTCAGGCTGGTGCGCTGGATGTAAAACAGGTTTGCGAATCCTTTGACATATCAAGAGATGGACCCTAATTCCTCTTCCTTTGAACATGCACTGTCCTTAGTGATTTGCTTCTAATGAATAGAATCTGGCCAACGTGATGCTACCTGACTTTTGAGGCTAAGTGACAAAAGATGATGCATCTCTGCCTGCCACTATCCTTTTTGGAACACGTGATTTTGAGCTCTGAGCTTCCATATGTGAACCGTGGTCATCCTGAAGCCGACATGGAGAAAGATGTCACAGGGGTAGTGTGACACCAGAGGATCTGCACTGTACCAGCCCCCAGCGGGCCTGTCGTCCCCACCCAAGCACCAGACATGGAAGGGGACAAGGTTTTGAGATGACCCCAGACCCAGCACTTATAGAAATATAGAAAACATTTGATCCAATGGAAAATATATATTCTAGACAAACAATTGTGGGAAATTTATAACAATTAACCAAGACTTAGCCTTTAAAGAAAATCTGAACATATACTGTATAAGCCATATTATCTGACCATAATACAATAAAATTAGAAAGTAACAAGAATGAATAGCCCAGATAACTCTATCCTTCAGAGACTTGAAAACAGCCTCACGAATCAATAAGAATAAGCAAATATTTTGTCTGGGGAGGAGAAGACGTGAGATTAAAATAGTGATACCTGAGGGGACATGGGGAGAAGACTTAAAACATGAACTGTATGATAACTCGGAAGGAACCAATAAAAATAATGTGTAATTAAAAGACTCTATGATGATCAATTGCTTGGAGGTTCAGTGACACAGCTTCTTTCCACACTTCTTTTTTTTTTTTTCTTGTTTGCATTTACAAAACAGACAGGCCATTTATTGGTATCAGGAAAGCTTTCCTTTAAACGGGGGAACCCTGAACACAAAGTCTCACCCACTTTCTGGAAATTGGGCCCAAACTTTCCATCGATCACAGCTTACTCATGATCAGAAGCAAGTATTCAAGTTAAATAAATTGAATAGTTGAAATTTGGTCCTGCTACAAGATGATAAAGGAAAGAGGGAGAGCAATGTTCCTGCTTTTCCACCACAACGTCTTCTGGTGCAGGAGGCTGACAATCCCCAGGGTAGCACAGACCACTTCCCACTGTCTCGAGGCACCGCCATTGAACCACCAGCAGGTAGTTCTAAGAAAATGTCCTGGAGAACAGGGGCGACCCTCCCCACCATGGCTC
Organism: Hystrix cristata; assembly: GCA_004026905.1. Lineage (NCBI taxonomy): Eukaryota > Metazoa > Chordata > Mammalia > Rodentia > Hystricidae > Hystrix > Hystrix cristata. The sequence goes on along the minus strand of PVJO010001660.1, from coordinate 159,638 downwards.
TGTGACCTGCAGTCCAGGAGCCAAATTCTTGAGACCCTGCAACTGGGTGACACTTGTCGAGAACACTCTCAGGTCGCTGGCATCAGACCTCAGTTTCCCATCTGGAAGAGACAGCCGGAGCGACAGCGAGACTCGCTAGGCATCCAGATCAAAGTCATCGTGCTCCTCTCTGTATTCCAGCATATGCCACTTGATCTTGGACTAGCTGACCCAGGTGACAAAGTCCTCTGTGCTTAGGCATCTCCTCCTCCAGGCTGCTGTCCTTGGGCCCTGCTCCACCCAGGCTGGTGTAGGTGCCCTCCCACGGACTTTGTAAGGCACTGGCCATACAGGGCACGGGGCACATCTGAGCACTTTAATGTTCTTCAGTGTGTGACCGACATCAGGAACCAGCCCTGCCCATTGTGCCCAGCACAGTGCCCAGCAGGGTCAATGTCAGGCCTTCTGGACCCCTGCCTGGGTCAAAGCCCTCAGGCCTCTTCCCGATCTTTCCACATTTCTATTCTGCCGTCCACCATTCTCAGTGCTTTGTCTCCTGCACTGACAGTGTGGTGGCTGTGTTACCTCCAGGCATCACCTCTGTGTTAGGAAGTTCTCCCTTGCTATAGCAAAATACTGGACACAGGATGCTTTATAAAGAGAAGAGGTTTATTTAGCTCTGAGATTTGGAAGCTGGAAGTATAAGATCACATGATAAGATGGGAAGCCAGAGAGGAATTCAGGGACCACACTTGTTCTTTTATAACGACTTGCTCTTGGGGGAATGAGCTCACTCCACAAGTCCTTAGTTCCTTCCTGGGCAGCACCCCAGTGACCTCTATCCCCCTAGGCCCTGCCTCTTAAAGGTCCACCCCCTTAACACTGCCACATTGAGGACCAAGCTGGCCACACATGAATGCTTGGGGAACAAACCACGCCCAGACCATAGCAACATCTGCACAGGACTTTGCAAAGCCTGAAGGGGGAATCATATTTCTTTCCTTGTGCTTCTTCTTGAGGGGAAACCTTTCCTTGCTATCTCCCAACCTGCTTCTCCTTTATCATTGGTCAAAACTCCACCCTCCTCCCACTCTTTCTTCAGCCAGTCGCTGACCCTGATGAAGCTGCCGTGGTGATGGGCTTGGATTCCTCAAGATTCACCCCAAACTCCATCCCCAGCCCCACTTTCCCTCAAGCACATAAAATAACTGGACAAAATCTGGGTTGGTTATTGAGTCAGGGCTTGCTGCTTGAGCGCCTAGAAGCCAATAATGCCATAGCACTGGGATTTTGCAAAAAGGAAAAACAGGGCTGGGGATTTAGCTCAAGTGGTAGAGCGTTTGCCTAGCAAGTGCAAGGCCCTGAGTTCGATCCCCACTGCCCCTCAAAAAACAAAAAACAAAACATTATTGCAGGGTGACTGGCAAGGCCAGTGTAGGATCAGACCTGGGGTTTACAGGAAGGGATGGGGAGAAGTCGCTTGTTGCTCAGGGGGCATGTCCCTTCACAGGTCCCCTGTTCCTTTTTTGGCAGGGGAAGGATGGTGTTCTGCACAGAGGAGCTCTGACATCATCAACCAGCTGAGCTGGCTTCTTGTGCTCCTGTCCATTCTAGAAAAGCCAGTTCCAAACCACAAGAATCATCACTGCAAGGCCTGGGGGCCTTTCCTGGATGACAGCTCACATCTGGGTGTGTCCAGGCCTTAGCAGGTTTTGTAAAGCTAGGTAGAAACTAGAGCTGAGCTGCAGGGCAGGGCCCCAGAAATACCCAGCCATATGCATGGAATTTTTTTTAAAATACTTCACCTTCCAAATGAATGAAACTTTATCAAATATTAAATAACACTGATCTAACAAATTAAACTTTTGAATCCAATGAATTTAAAGTTCTCCTGAATGCTCTCTGGTACTAAATCCATAAACAGTATAAATTCACTTAAAATCCTAAGTCTATAGCAGTTACATATTTTAACCTTAGAATCACATAGCTGTTATCTGAACAGGCTAAATCCTCTTAAACATTGTTAAGTATGTAAAATGTCAGATTTGCTCTATTCTTAACAAGAAAATATGGGCAATTCTTAAACAGTTATAAACTTAATTAGAAATCTTCCGTGGGTCTAAAGATGCTATCCACTAAGACACGTGATTATTATCCTAGTGAAATGAAGTTACTTTTTTTTTTTTCTTTTGAGGCAGGGTCTCACTCTGTAGTTCAGGCTAGCCTTGAACTCGTGGCAATCCTCCTGCCTCAGCCTCCCTAGGGCTGGGATTACAGGCATGCACCATCACTCCTGGTTTGAAATGAAATCACTTCGGATTAGAAATTTTGGCCACACATGAGCTGTGGAGCAGCAGAGAGCTGGAGCGATTCCTGTCCTGCTCACTAAGGAAGTCATTATACCATGCTTGAGATTGAGTGAAAAAAATAACAGCTGGTTTGTGTTACTGAGTAGCTTGTTTCTAAAAAGTGGCTCGCCGACTAAACATTAACGGGTTCTAGATTGCTTGTTTCTCCTTCTGGAGTTGAAATCCAGGTTCTTCCCACCTCGAACAAAGAACTGAATGAGACAAGCAAAAAGCAGTGGCAAAGTTTACTCAAGAAGGCAAAAACGAAGAGTGGGAGAGAAACTGGCTCTGCAAAGTTTTGAGCTTGGACCAACTAACTAGAAAAAGAGGGTGAGAGTGGAGATAAAAGCACACGCTGTCTGGGAAATACAGCGTGGGCTGTCATAGAAAGTTATGACAGCACCAGCTACTCATGGCTGCCTTTCTTTTATATTGTCCAAATCTACAGGAAACCCGCGAGAACTTCTACATCCGGGTCCTGAGAGGCAGCGCTAAGATCCCACGCCTCAGGCTGACATCAGGTCTAGGCCATCCTATGGAAAACCTGCTCGAGTTCTCACCAGAAGAACTCATACAGGACTTTGGGAGCTGTTCTGTGCATGTGTCCGGGATCGCGTAGTTAACAGCTCACCATGCCTACTTCCCCAGCCAGTTTTTGCCATGCCCCTAATCTCCTATCTCAGTTGTGGTAGCACATGCCTAGAATCCTAGCACTCTGGGAAGCTGAGGCAGGAGGATGGAAAGTTTGAGCCCAGCTTGGGCAACTTAACAAGACCCTGTCTCAAAATTAAAAAAAAAATTTTTATTTTTTCTAAAGAAGGGCTGAGGGTGTAGCTCAGTGTGATGGCCCTGGGTTCAATCCCCGGTATGGAAAAACAAACAAACCAACAACATAAAAGCCAAAATATAAAGTTGCTAAGTGAAAGATTTTATCACTCCAAAGGTTGGTCAAAGCCACCTAACTCTTTAGCACCCTCACTTAAGTCTGAAAGCTGCTCCTAGGCTGAGCACTACAACGGATTGTGCATTTCTTTGCTTCTTAAAAAGTATGGATACATCTTCTTGCCTAAGGCTAGTGAACTTTACAGAAATTTCACAAACTTTTGTGGTCTCAGGACCACTCAATACGCGCAGATATCAAAATGATATTCAACTGAATTCTGGAAATCTCACACGGTTTTGTCTGATTTGTGATCACAGCACATAAAGTCTGTTCAACTCATGTTAAACATCCCTGAATTTTTTGGAAAGTATTTTGGAACCGAGTAAGTTTATGATTAATTAGAGTAGATTTAGCGTTGTGTTAAAAACAAGTAAGAAACAAAAAGCAAATAAGAAAACAGGAAGAGAGGGAGGAAGGAAGGATGGGGGAGAGATAGGCACAAGGTTGGTCTCACCCTCACTGCCCACGAGTGGATATGGGATTAGTTTCTGAGCATACTATGCTTGCCTGGTGTGGGAGAGGGTTAGGGTTTGAGCTCCACACTGCAAAGCAGACAAAACCTCCAAACAAGCAACAACAAAAAGCACATCATGGCAACTTGGAGGAAGGAGAGCTGTCTCCCTTCTTCTGTGGTGATGGGCTGCCATCTTCCAGGTGACGGGGACCTGCCACTAGTCTCCCACTAGTCTTTGTGCGGGCTGCTAGCTGGCTAGTTCTCTTGCCTCGAGAGAGAAACCTTTCATTGCTGTTATTAGCAGGCCTCCTGTGCAGACCATCCTTCCTGTGATCTCTCAGCGTACCAGCCTGGGGGCTGTTCCTTCCCCCTTCCCTTCCCCTCCCCCTTCCTTCCCTTTCTCTTTCTTCCCCTCCCGCCCTTTTGCACTGCTGGAGATGGAGCCCAGCAAGTGCTTTACCAATGAGCTATGCCTCAGCCCTCGAGGCTTCTGGTATTTCCCAGGAATATCCTCAGCCCCAGGAGAGAGCCTGTGCCTTGTCACAGCAGACCTTCCTCTGAGGATGACTGAATAGCTGGCTTCAGGATGCTGCAGCTGCTAATGTGTGTGTGGGAGGGCTCTTTTAGCAAGATAGATGTTGCTGCTGAAATGTTCTTTCTTGCTTTGCAGATTTTCTCTCCTTCTAGGAGTACATCCCTTAAGGAGCTCTGTAAGTATCGGTTGCTGGTAAAGTTTCAACTGACAATGAAAATTGCCTTTCTACTATCTTTCTTCTTGGAATAAAAGTTTAGTTCAGCATAAAATTCCAGGTAAATGGTTATTTTATCTCAGCATTTTAAAGATATCATTTGATGCCAAGAAAATCCAATAGGGAAAGAATAATCTTTTCAATAAATGGTGCCAGGACAGCTGGATATCCACATGCAAAAGAATGAAGTTGGGTCCCTACCTCATACCATATACAGAAACTAACCCAAAATGGATCCAGGACCTAAATGTAAGAGCTAAAAATATGAAATTCATAGAAGAAAACACAGGGGTAAGTCTGTATGAACTTGGATTTGGGAATTGAATTCTTAGAAATGACACCAAAAGCATGTGCAACAAAAAAATAGATAAATTAGATTTTATCAAAGTTAAAAACTTCTGTTCTTCAAAGGACACCATCAAGAAAGTAAGAAGAAACTGAGTCTGGTAATGCATGCCTGTACTCCCAGCACTTGGGAGGCTGAGGCAGGAAGATCGCTGTGAGTTTGAGGCCAGCCTGGACTACATAGTGAGTTCAAGACCAGACTGAACTGCATAGTGAGATCCTGTCTCAACAACAACAACAACAACAAAAAAGTAAGAAGAGGGGTTGGGGGTATAGCTGAGTGGTAGAGCATGTGCTTAGCATGTGGGACGCTCTGGGTTCAGTTCCCAGCATGCACACACACGCAAAAGATTTCTTCAGAGAAGATAGCTACATGACTAATAAATGCTTGAAAAGAAGCCCAGTATAATTCACTATATTCCCCTTTTGGGAAGTGAAAGCCAAAGCTGCAATGAATACTACTTCTTGACCACCAGGATGGCTATAATTAAAAAGGCAGATAATAACAAGTGCTGATAAGGATGTGGGGAGACTGGAATTCTCATTTACTGCAGGTGGAATACAAAATTGTGTAGCTGATTTGGAAAACAGTTTGGAAATTCCTCAAAATGTTTAAGATGGAGTTACTATATAATTCAGCAGTTCCATTGCCAGGTATATACTTAAGAGAAATAAATATCTCTTCACAAAATTTTGTATATGAAAATTTATAGCAGCATTATTTATAATAGCCCAAAGATGAAAATAACCCAAATGTCCATCAACTGGCCAATGAATAAATAAATTACAATATATCTATATAATGGAATATTATTTGGCTACAAAAAGGAACAAAGTACTGGTGCATACTATAACACAACACAGGTGAACTTTGAAAATATGCCTAGAGAAAGAAGCCACTTACAGAGGATCCATATATTGTATCATTCCATTTATATGAGATGTCCAGAATAGGCACATTTATAGAGATAGAAAAATAGATTAATGCTTGTTACCAGGTTCTGGGTTTGGGGAGAGATTGCTAATTGGTAGGAGCTTTCTTTTGGGGGCAGTAAAAATGTTATGGAACTAGATTGTAGTGATGGTTGCACAACTTTGTGAATATACTAAAAACTGCTTAGTTGTACACTTTAAAAGAATGAATTGTATGGTATGTTTGTTTTTAGGGACAAGAGTCTCACTATGTAGTTCAGGCTGGCCTTGAACTTTTAATGATCCTCCTGCCTCAGCCTCCTGAGTGCTGGGATTACAGGCATGCACCCCACTCCAAGATCAATTGTATGGTATGTAAATTATAGTCAGGAGCCAAATAAGGATGTTTTGATGGTGGACCACATATGCGATGACCCTATAAGATTGAAATCAAGTCAACAGTCCTATGTCCTAGTAATGTTGTAGATGTAGCTACCTAGTGCAACACATTATCACGTTTGTGGTACACTGGTGTAAGCAAACCTACTATGCTGCACGGTGGATAACAGCATAACAGTACAAGTAGATATAGTCCATAATACTTGATATTCATAATAAATGACTATGGTATTGATTTATATATTTACTACACTGGACATATTTTTCTTTTGAGCCAAAGTCTCACTATTTTGCCCAGGTTGACCTCGAACTCGTGGGCTGAAGTGATCTTCGGCCTCAGCCTCCTGAGTAGCGAGGACTACAGGTATGCTCCTGAACCCGGCCGCTACGCCACACTTTCAGTTGTCATCTTCGGGGTCCTCCTTGTACTTATTAAAAAGGTTTACTGTACACCCTGCTGTGTTATGCTGGCTGCAGCCTCATTCATCTCGGGTTCACGTGGCACATCTTGGTGGCATCATTGTCGTGTGTGGTGGCCCAATGTTGTGTAGCTTTGCTCAACACCGCCCTAGAGCAGTGGGCTATCACAGCCTGCATGTGTAGCAGGTTTGGGGAAGACACTCTACGCTCCACTCTCCCGCGATGATGCAATCGCCTAATGACGCATTTCTCAGAACGCATCCCTGTTATTAAGCAACTGCAAGACTATGTTAAAAAGAACACTTGGCTGTGTTCTGGTTCCTGCCGTTGCTGTTGGCCATCATGACGACTTTCTAATTGTCATTCTTTTCTAGATGTTATTCCCCTCCTCCGAGCTGCTGTTCCAATCTTCTCTTCTCCACACATTTTCTCTTGCTATAACTAAAGACTACCAACTAGGTAATTTACACAGAAAAGGGATTGGTTGCTTAGCGCTCTGGAGGCTGGGAGGTTCCAGGTCCAGGCGTCGCATCTGGTGAGCCTTCTTGGTGGCAGGGACTTTCTGGAGTCTCGAGGACACCTCAACTACCTAGAGCAGGTGTGCCGGCTCAGTCTCTCCTTATAAAGCCACTAATCACATGGTGGGGCCCTGCCATTATGACCTCATCTGACCCTAATTACCTTCCAGGTACCATAACCACATGTTTTGGAGGCTTCCGTTTCCAATACAGGAACTTTGGGAGACATATTCAAACTATAGCACTCTGGTTTTTCCTTAGCTCTGCAATTACACTGTGTCATGTCTCAATATGGATTTCTGCTTATTGTATTGAAATTTGTTAGGATTCATGTATTTCACTAATTTTGGAAAATTCTGAGCTATTATCCCTTCAAACGTTGCTTTTCTTCCTTTTTTTTTTCCCCCTTCTGAGACTCCAGTCAGTATGCATTGGACGGGGTATTCTATTATTTCCTCCTTCACCGTTTCATCTCCTTTTTTCTGTGCTCTGTTCTGGGTAGTGTCTTGGAACTTAATATTAAGATATTCAAACATTTTCTCCATCTCTTCACCTGCATCTCTAAAAACTTCTCATATCTAAGACTAAACTCCTTCCTCCCTGACCTTCCCCACCTTAGTAAACGGGAGCTGCTCCTCTCCAGTTCCCCAAGCCTGGTGTTACCTCACCCTCCCTCTTTCCTTCACGCCCTGCACTGCATCTGTCGGCAGATTTTGGAAGCTCTGCCCTTTATATCCTTACATCTCTGTACAAAGGAGGAAATGTACCTGATCCACTGCAGAAAGAAAGACATGGGCCAAAAAGTGAAATTGGGATCTACTTCCTTAGCAGAGCAGAAAGAAAGAGAGCCTGATTTTTAAAATTGTATATTATTTTATTTGTCCTGAACACAAGCCTTTGATTTGTACAGGACATTCTTCCTGGAGGGCAGACTCACTCGGTAGGCCCAACTGTAGACCAAAAACCATTTAAGGAGCAGAGAACGCGAATGAACAAGTATTTCTGTGACGCCTAATGGGTGGATTTTTCACTCCAGGTCCCCGCCTAAGAGCTCAGGCTAGTCATCCGGAATCAGCCATTTCAGGCCCTAACTCCAGCCAGTCCTGTGTCCCAGAAATTCTGCTTGCGCCTGGCCTCTTGCCTCAAATCGCAGCCCTGTGGCCTGGGTGGGAGTGTCACCATCCCTGTCCCTTTCCAGGACTGTGTAGCGGCCTTCTTTTCACCTGGTCTCTTCTGATCTGTCTCGCCCCCAGTGCAGTCATCCCTTAGGAAGACCTCTTCTCTCTCTCCAGGGCCTGAATGAAAGGACGGCCATCCTCTAAAGAGGATTGTGTCCAGGCCTTACCTGAATGGCTTGTCCCAAGCCTTCAACACAGGAGCTTCGCGGGGACATTTCAGATCCCACCCACAGCACTACTGTAGGATGAGAAACTGTTCTTTGTAAGTGGCCTGTCACTATGTGCTTGTCTCCCTTAGGTGTGGGTGAAGTTCCTTGGGTTAGTTCTAGATCGTTTGAGAAATACTGAGGAATGTTCAGGACTGAAGGTGGGTGTTGGGAGAGGCAGTGGGGGATCTGGGGTGGCGTGGGGAGGGACAAAACAGTTCTGCTTCACGCTGAGGAGGAAGTTGCCATGTCCGGCTTAGTTGGGACCAAAGCGAACCTGCAGCTTTTGAAACTGAGCAGCTGGGACAGCACTTGGCCTCTAGGCTCCAAAGGGGCTTATTCTCTTTCAGAAGGGCCAAAAGAGGGCGCTGGCCCTGGGGAAGGACTGAGCTGCTGTAGTGGGAGCAGAGCGGAAGCCACAGGCATCAGATAGATGGCTTGCTCTTCCTGGCAGGGTGTGTGTCACTCCTGAGCTGGGTGACTCTGGTGTGCTGGGTGCAGTGACTCGCTTTCAAGTGGAATGTGTTGCTTGGGCTGCTGTTGGCAGACAGCTGCCTGCAACTTCAGGGTCTGTCTCAGCTCCAGAGAGAACGTCACCAGGGTCATGGCCTTTTGGGATGGTCCCTACTCAAGGGTTGATGGCCGTGGGATTGTAAAAGTCCAGCCATCTCGGGAGAACTCAGAGGGGCCCTTCTCCCTCCAGAACATCCCACATGGGCCATCCCCCTGGGCTGGTGTCACAGCCAATTCTGCCATCCTCCCCTGCTCCCTGCTTCTTTCTCCTCCTTTCCCAGGGTATTTAATAAACATATTGCGCTGCTATGGTTTGAAAATAATCCCCAAGTTTGTATGTTAATGGTATTTGGAGGCAGGGCCCTTGGAAAGTAATCAGGGTTAGATAGGGTCGTGAGTGTGAGGCCCCCACAATGCATTGTATTGTGATGCCGGGGATTAAACTTCATTCCCAACCTTTTTTATTTTTGCTTTGAGACAGAATCTCACTAAGTTGCCCAGGCTGGCCTGGAAATCTCAATCCTCCTGCATCAGCCTCCTGAGTAGCTGGGTTTCCATGCATGAGCCACCACACCTGGTTTACTATTTCTCCCCTTTAGGAGGCCTGGGGGAGCCGAAGGGACCTGTAACACTTCTGGCTTGGGTGGATCACCTCGTAGTGGGGGAGCACTGGTTTAAAAAATTATTTTCACATTACAGAAATGTTACAAAATACACTTTCAGGCTTTCCATTGGGGAAAGATGTAAAAGTATACATAATTGCTTATACATGAAAAGAAGAAGAGGAAAGAAAAATTTTTTGTCATTATCCTGACCTGTAGAGATAAAAACATAACATTTGGGGATGTACATTCACACACCTTTTTCTTTAGATGCACATATCAAGATGTAGTGGGACTGGGCATGGTAGTGCACACCTGTAATCCCAGCACTTGGGAGGCTGAGACAGGAAGATTGCCTCGAGTTCGAGGCCAGCCTGGATTACGGAGCAAGACCCTGTCTCAAAAAAAAAAAAAAAAATATATATATATATATAGGGGCTACATCATGTACCCTGTTCAAATATGTCAATTGAGCTGTACACACTTTGCAGAGTGAGGGAGACAGTTTGAATAATAGGGACGATCCTGTCCAGGAGTTAAGAGTATGCAGGAGATGGGAATCACAAATGTAACATTTCCACAGTTGCTCTCAATTCAAATGTGTCCTCCAAGCTTGCTGACTGACACAAGTGCCCGCCAGCCCTGACAAATGGGGACCCTTGCTGTGTGGATTTAGGCTGAGCCTCCAGTACCCCGCTGTCCTGCAGTCTTTTCTCTTTTCGTCTTCTCCTCCTGGGCATGGCACCCAGGGCCTCTTGCATCTAAGCTGGTGTTCTGCCACTGAGTGCACCCTCGGCCCCAAATTTCCAAGGGTAGTTTTGACTCTCAATGATCCTGTCTTGTCGCCTGTTTTTCGAAGCCACTCCCTCCAGAGGGTGCAGTTTGACTGCACATCTGTTTATGATGCTTTGGATGGTCTCAGTGCTCCATCAGGACTGTGTCCGCCCCGGAGCTGAACACCCTCATCCGCAGCACTCTGGCTGTCTCCTCTGGCCGGCCGTCTCTTGGGCATTCGTTTCTAGAAGCAGAGGGCTGCAGTCCCCCAGTGCCGTGCTACCCTCACACACGCCTGCTGCTGACGTAGGAGCAAGCTGCTTCCTTTGCCTTGGCCATGCTGTGTGTGTTAGCACTCAAAAATAGCAGGCTGTGGTTTTGTTTTTTAAATACCCAGTCCATGCACTTGGTATACAGCCCAAGCAATGCAAAAGCGTTGATAGCGCAAAGTAAGCCTGCGGTCTGTATCCCCTGTTCTTTTAGTTGTCTTCCTGAGCTACCTCCTTTTTGACATGCCCTCCAGAAGAAACCCCAGGGCTGGCTCTTCCAATAGGAGAGCCGCTAGCTCCACATGGCTCTTGAGTATTCGAAATGCAGCTCTGAATTGAGATGTAAAATCCACAGTCATTTAGGAAACCCAGCACAAAAACTAGAATGTAGAATATCTCATTAATAATGGTTCACATGGATTACATGCTGAAGTGTAATATTTTGGATACATTGGGTTAAAGACACTGTTAAAATTAAAATTAATTTCAGCTGTTTCTTTTCAGCGTTTTAAAAATAGGGCTACTAGAAAATTTTGAATCCTTTCTGGGACTTGCACAATCACTCTGTTGGCCAGAGCTAGTCCATGCACATTGGAGTATTTGCTTCTAAGTCTTCTGCCCAAATGCTGGCATCTCAGGTGCAGAACATAAGAGCGCCCACCGAAGGCGCTTTTTGTATGTGTCTGGGTACCAAACCCCCAAAGGGCTGGGTTGCAGCCAGAGAGCAGCAGGCTTTAGCACTGGGGAGGTGACTTGCCATCCTTGGGCCAGGTCACCAGGGCCACTTGTCCCTCCCAGGCTCAAGCTTCAGGACAGAGATGCAGTGCTGCCTTTGTAATAGCTGTAACACTTAGCCGTTCTAGGTCATGACTATTCTTTAAAAACAAAATAACTTTTTGGCTGAGGTGTAGTTCACTAGTAAAGTGCTTGCCTAATGTGTGAGGGCCTGGGTTCTATTCCCAGTACTGTAATAATAAAAATAATAATAATAGAAAATAAAGACAAAATAACTTTTAAAGACATAGTATCCTCTAGGCCTTTAATTTGTCCACCCAAGGCAGGGAATCCTTTCTGTCTCACCCCAAGAGTTTTGGTTAGGCGTGGTCTCCTGCATTCAGGGAGGACCAGGTCAATTTGTTTTAGGAATGTGAGATGAGTTGTATGTTGCAATCCATGAAATGGGACAACAAATTATTTTTTTAAATATATAATTGTGGGTCCTTCGTGCTGAGGTTACATTTTGTCCTAGCGATACAGACTGTTGATTTTTCCCTCTGTATATACAAATTCACTTATAATTTCCTATTACAGGAAAGTTTTCTTTAAAAAGAAAACAAAAAGAAGAAGAAAGAAAAGCAATATAGTTACTGAGGAAATGAGGGAATGAAAACATGTGAGGATTCTGTTAAGTTCCCGGATGAAGTCAGGCGGGTCTGGAATGTTCGCGCAGAAAGGCGCAAGGAAAGATCAGCGGAGACCATCTGCTTCCGCGGAAGAGCCAGGTGCCCCCTTGACAGATGGGCACGGATGCTAGCCTGGCACAGGGCCAGCTGCGGCTCGGCAGAATGGCAGAGAGCAGAGTCTCCCCTCAGCTTGTGTGGTGACCACCCAAACCTGGGCATGGCAGGGCTACAGGGGCTACGACTCCTGTCCTTCTGCTTTCAGAGGCTGAATTCTGCAGGGCACATAGGGCCTTGAGGAAGGTCACCATAAGGGAACAGGCACTGGGCTCCAGGGGTTGTGTAAGAAGGGGTACACTTGAACAGCATCCTCACTTCACGAAATTGCCCATGAAAGCCAGGCCCGGAGTTGCCACGGCGTTTCCCTACAGTTCCTGATAGTGCACAGTGGTCCCCCCTTATCCGAGGGGACATTTTCCAAGACCCTGTGGATGCCTGAAGCCACAGGTAGGACTGAACTCTATCTATATTGTGTCTTTCCTACACACACAAATCCGTGGTAAAGTTTAATTTATAAACTAGGCACAGTAGGAGAATAACTCTAATAAGTAATAATAAAATAGAATCATTATGATAACATGCTGCAATAAAAATTATTCAGGTGAGTGCACATGTGGCCTGTAGTCCCGACTACTCAGGAGGCTGAGGCAAACTCCCTTAGTCCAGGAGTTTGGGGACAGCTTGGCCAGCATAGCAAGACCTCGTTTCAAGAAGAAAAGGTATTTTAAAATGATGAGTTGTTTGTTTCTGCATTTTCTATTCACTATTTTTGGACCATGGCTAACTGAAACTGGAGAAAGAGAATTCATGTAACAGAGAATCATTACATATATGAAGTATTTGAAATTTGCTAAGAGAGTAGATCCTAAGTATTCTCTCCTATAAAAAAACAGTATATGAAGTGATGGATAGGTCAGTTAGCTTGACTGTGCTAATACTTTCATAACGCGTACACATATCGAGACATCATGTGCATACCCCAGACATACAGTGCTTAATGTTAATCATACCTCGGTATGGCCAGGGGGAACACTTCCCATGCCCCCTGACCTGTGTACTCTTCTAAAAACTGGGGTCGAGGAATGGGTTGGCGATTAGCTTAGTGCTGTCAGCGAAAACCTTTTCCGTCACATGGATGCATACATTGATGGCATTTGTTTTGACGTTTGTTTTTCAAGAAAATTGTTCTGACTTACTCTCACCTGTGAACAGAGGGCCTCAAGTGTCGTCCCTCCTTCCACTCGTGCCCTTTCCCATGTGACTGTGCAGTGTCCTCCCACAGCACGTGGGCTCTCTGCCCCAGCTTGGATTACTTAAGTGAAAGTCAGTGGGAGGCCAGCAGGCATGACACAGAGACTGGGGATGGCTTGCTGTCTCAGGCCCCTGCCATCTCCACTATAATATGGCCTGGTCAACCTGCTGGACAACGAGGGACATGTGAGGCAGAGCTGAGTTGAGGCCAGCCTAGATCAGCCATCAACCAGCTGACCTCCAGCTGTGTGGGCAAAACCAGCAGAGACTGAGAGAGCCACCCAGCCAACTCCCTGGATGCATAAATACTTACTTGTGCCGCTGAGCTTTGAGTTGTTTGTTACACAGCATTATTGTAGCAGAAGCTGACTGATAAGGTTAGAGGGCCTTCGGTACACGTGGGAAGGGGAAATGGGTTTTTTACATGTTTTCTGCCCAGTGCTGTGGATTTGGTGCAAATTTATCTGCAGTTGCAACAGCCTTAACAGCAGAATCCTGGGAGATTTCGGTGACCCAGAGCAGGAACAAATTATGCCGTATTAGAACTATGTATAATTTTATAATATGATCATCCATAAAACTTTAAGAGCCTCTTTAGAAAAATGTTTAAAAATCATATGTGGGCAAAAAGTTCCATATGTGTAACTAGAGCTGGCTAATGTTTGTTCTAGGAACTTCCTCATTTCCTGACTTGCAAAAGCTCACCCCTGCAGACTCAGCGGGGTAATAACATCAGCATTAATGTCCTGTGCCCATAACAAGAATCTCTCTATCCACGTAGAAGTAATTTCGGGAGTTCGCACAGCAGGGTCGTAATTCTTAAATACTTAAAATATTATGGATGTTGTCTCTGCTGATGAATAGAACATTTTTTCATTTTGCTGTTAACAAACTTAGATTTTCTCAAGTGATTGAAAAGCACTTTGCCAGCCTAAAGTTCTATAAAAACTCTAAGTAATAGCAACAATAAAACCTTAATAGCCATTTCGGGCTCTGAATCAAGATTTTCAATCCTTGGCATCTAATTAAATGTTTTACATTCTAAAGGAACACGTAGCATTATACCTCTCCCTCCAAACGCTTCCTTTCCTGATTGGAATTAGGAAATTGGTCAAGACTTTGTAAGAGGCACACAAACGCAACTTTAAATAAAGATGTCTTTGGTATTGCTTTCAGACGTTACCGGCCTTGGTCTTAGTTGCTGTTGCAAACAGCTGGGGCGTGTTGGGGAGAGGAGGTCAGTAAGACTCCATCATTTAGGGGTAACTCACAACATGCCAGTTTCTAAAAGGATGCTATCTTTTAAAGCCTTATGCCCACCTACATTATGAGGCAGGTACAGTATTCCTCCTAATTTATGGAAAAATGAGATGCAGAGGCCGGTGGCAACCTATGAATTTAGTCTTAAGACTCGTCTGCCTTAGAAAGAGAAATGCTCAGCTTTGAATTCGCAGACTCTCACACGTCTTATTCTGCAGTCGAAGTGATATGATTTTGGATATACTGGGTTAAGAGAAGGATATTATTCCAATCAATTTCAACTGCTTCTTTTCACTTTTGTATGTGCGACTATGAGAAAATTTAAGATTATGTATTTGGCTTGAAGTTCATTTCTACTGAGCAAGGCTTCTCTACAGGAAGGAAGAAAGAGAAGGTCAGCTTTAGGATAAGCTAGTCCAGCAGACAACCTCCCAGGCCCGACTCTGGGTAGGTTGGCTTGAAAAACAAATACAGTCACGTGTCGTAAAATGACATTTTGGCCAACAACAAGCCACGTGTAAGATCGAAATGGAAAATTTTTATTGCCTAGTGACATTGTAGCCAGTTTACTTTGTGAACATACAACTGTTCACACAATGATGAAATCAACTAAAAATGTGGTTTTCAAAACTTGTCCCTCTTAAGTGATATATAACTGTACAGCAGTGCTCTTTGTTCCATTTTGTTTTTGAGACAGGTTTTGCTAAATTCTCCAGGCTGTCCTCGAACTTGCAGTCCTCCTGAATAGCCGGGATCACAGGCATGCACCGCATCCAGCTCAGCAGTGCCCGGCAAAAAGGAGTTGAGAGCGAGGGTCCCAGCACTGCCCGCTAGCCTGCCACGGGAAGCGAGCACTCCTGGCATGAATAGGTCTTTGTGGCTGGGTTCTTGGGCTTCTCAGACTGGGTTCTCTGGTCGCTCTGGGGGCCAAGAGCTGGTGGAATGTGTAATGGGCCAAAAGGGAAAACAAAGGGGGCATAGGAGTTGCATTGAACAGCTTGGTTCAGAAAGGGTATTTAACATTCCAGGGTTGCTGTCACACACTGATTTCCAAGGAACCTGACTCTGAGGGAGTTGAGTGTGCAGGAGATTTTTAGGGAGAGTCCATGCGATCCACACTCAAGGAAGGGAAGGGGGAAAAGCAAGAACCAGCAGAAGGAGGAGCCAAGCTGCGATGCAGTCATTAGGGAAGCCTCGGCCTACTCTGTGAGGGATTTGAAAGGTGGACTGGCCCTTGAAGCCATTCCAAGGTGGAGCCTTAAGCCCCCCTTGTCTATCAGTCCTTAGATATGCCAGCCCGAGAAAGGCGTGGCTTTGGCCAGAGTGTCTCAGGCAGCCCCTAAGGGCTTGACATTCAGGTGGGGTATCTGCTGGTGACCCTCCTCACACAGAGGCAAAGTTCTTCATTCCTGAAGCAGTCACACAGCTGGCGTGTGAATCCAGGTCCTCTAACTCCTATGCAGCACCTTTTCTCCCTTTCTGCCCACCCACGGGACCCAAGCTGCCATCGAGGGGTAGGACACGTCTATAAAGCAAAACAGAATAATCAGGCTCTGGACCAAGAAAGGCACTTTGCAGAAGAAACAGGTCGAGATGTTTCTGGTTCTGCTTCTCTTTGAAAACGCTCCCATCGTCCCATGGGATGTGTCGGTCAGGGAGCAGTCCAGGAATGTGGGAGATTGGCTAAAGGTGCAGCCCAGATCCAGGTGACTGACCCAGTGAGTGTCCCTAAGTGCTCTTCCTTAGATGTGATCTCCATCCTCAGGCTACAGTGCCAGCAGTGTGAGAAGACAAGCTCACAACTCACCAGACAAACATGGTCGTCTCACTTGCTGGAAAGGCAGGCGCATTTGTATTCTCAGGAGAGCACCCTAGTTGCTTGTGGGTTGCGTCCTTTGCCCACTCATTGTTAGCATGGTTTTCCAGCAAGAGCCCTGGACAATATGCTAAGTACATGTCCAGGTCAAGGGTCCTCAGCAGTGTGAAAGCTCATAAAAAGGGTTCCAGAAAGTGGTCAATTTTGGTGTTCCCTGTTCTTTCTGGGATGTTCCGAGAGAATCATGTTGGCCTAAAAGCTGCCCAAATTTTGGGACGGAAATAAGGTGGAAGTGTGTGTGGGGGAGGGTGGTGATCTTGTCCAGCACCATCTTGGAAAATGGAGGATCGGATACAGGAAGGCCCGCTCTTCTATTTCTAGAAGTTGTTGTCTTTCTTAGGCAAGTTGCTCCTCTTTTTAAATGGTTAACATGGGAGTAATCCAGCCTTCGCAGGGCCCCAGCAACACTAGATGGAACCATATCTCTCTCAGACAGGCGAGGGTTGGGGCTGGTTTTTGAGATAAAGCTCTGTACAGAGTCCTGGCTGTGGGCGGTGGAGAAAGGCACGTGAAACAGAAGCCGGGTAATGAAAGTTCCAAGCACAGCAGCAAAAAATCAAGCAATTATTGAACTAAGACTATAGCTTCAAGTCCTGAAACTTCTGAGTCAGAAAATTCTTCTAATAATAGTTAATAAGAACATAATCCTTAACTACAAGAAGCAGGGAAAGTTGTCTAGAAGACGAACTGCGGGCTACAGCTGAGTTAACAAACAAAAACGCAGATTTGTGACGACTTTAACCAAAAAGAATAGAACAATAGTAAGTGCACTGAGGCTTGGCAAAGGAAAGAAGGCACTGGCAGGAAACAAGAAAAACCCGCTTTGCCTTGATTAGCTCTTAATGAGTTTGCCACTGAATGGGCAGACCACTCTTTTACCGCCATCTTGTGGTCAGATACAGAAGCGCCGCCTACTTGGATGGGCTGTTCCCTCCTGTTTTTCCATTTGCCAAACATGCGAGTGCCTTGGTCCCCAAAGTAGGAGCTGATTGAATTTGCCCCGTCGGCTCATCTCTGTGGATGCCAAGTCCCAGCTCTATTACATAAGAGAGCCACAGAGTTTAAAACAAAATTTTGGCTCCTTCTTCCCTCTGTCAAGAGATAACCTTCCCAGAATGACCCAAGGTGGAATGTGTGTGTGTGTGTGTGTGTGTGTGTGTGTGTGTGTGTACAATACACACGGAGACACCCGAGGACCCAGGCTTTGTGGGACGTGGAACTCACACAATTTTGAGGTCCCTCAGTAAAAGAATGTAAGATTCCAGGTACAAACTTAAGTATGCCAACAAAAAAAACACAAGAAATTCTGAATTTTAGAGTTGACAAATTCTCTGAACCCCATGAAATCCAGATAATGTAACATAATATTTTTTATTAATTAACTTCCTAATACATCTCAATAGTACTTTGTGTCTTAGCATTTTTGGCTGCACATTGGTTGATTTGTGGGTTGGATTAGTAATTCTGGAAAAAATGTAAAGTTAAGCTGAATTCAGAGCATATGAGAACCATTCAAATACCTTCTTAAATCACTACCATATTGTACTGGGCTACATAATTATGTAATTGAATTGTTGTTATGAGATAAAAACAGGCTCACTGATAAACATGTTTCTCCAGAGTATTTTGCTGCGTCAGGAGCAGTCATACTGCGTAGGACAAGAGGAGCGAGTACCCCAAGATGTGGTCCCGTTCCCTGGGACGGATAAAACATGCATCTCCGCATCCAGACCTGTTTTCCATGCTGCTGTAGCTTTGTGCCCTCGCCACCAGAAATTTTGATCAATTCCATGTCACATTCATTCCGTCAGAAAAGGGAAAGAAATGTATGGGACAGTTGTAATTGTACGTACTGTGTCACCCAATATGTTCCCAATAGGAGAGAATTTCTGACTTGGGGGTAGCTAACAATCTCTCTCTCCCTCTTTCTTTTTGAGACAGGGTCTTGCTATTCAGGCTCTTGAACTCACTTGAACTCACATGCACTCAAACTAACAGTAATCCTCCTGCCTCAGCTTCCTGAGTGCTGGGATTATAGGTGTGCGCCGCCACGTCCAACTCACTGGCAATGTCCTAAAAGAACACACAAAATATCCCACTAAACTCAAATTAATATATCCTTAATTTCCCCTTAGCTGGACATAAAAAACAGTTCCCTTAAAGAAGAAAAAAAAAGGGAAGAAAAAAGGGGAAAAAGAAGAAAAATTAAAAAATAAAAATGTTGCCCCTAGCTACTCCGGTGCCGCTTGATCTGAGGAGAAGTATGGCCACACGGAAGTAGGAGTGGCAGGTGACAGTGGTCCTAGATGATTGGATGGATACATTCTCAGATGAATAAAGTACTTTCTGCCTTTTTCAAGAATCTTGCAGACCAGCCGGCATGGTGGTGCACACTTGTAATCCCAGAATTTTGGGAAGCTGAGGCAGGAGCATTGCAAGTTAAGCCCTGCCTCAGTAATTTAGTGACTTAACAAACTCAGAGACCAGTAAGCAAACTGCAGTACAAGATGGGGAGTGACGAGGACCTTATGAAGGGTAAAGATAAGCAAGAGCAAAATACTAATCGAAAGCAAATAGTCCTTGAGTGGTACTGCTCTGGTCTGAATGTGGCCTCCCGTATTCATGTGCTGGAAACACAATCCTCTCGCAGAAGTCCTGGGGGGTGAGGCCTTTTGGGAGGCGATGAAGTCGCGAGAACGCCATCCTCATGAATAGATTTATTACGTGGGGGAAAGTGCTTGGAGAGTGGGTTTGCTCTCTTCTTTTGTTCTGTCATGTGAGGAGAGTTTGTCCCCTTTTGCCCCCTGCCTTCTGCTGTGTGGTGACATGATGTTCCTCCACTCCAGGGAGCACACAAGAAGGCGCCATCTTGGAACCAAAGACCTAAACTGCCCTCGCCTGAATCTTGGGCTTCCTAATCTCCAGAACTGTGAGAAATAAGTTTTTGTTCGTTACGAATTATTGTCTTTGGCATTCTGTTATAGCAGCACAAAATAGACTAAGACTTCTCCTAAGCATCATACACTATCTTTTAGACCTCACAGCAACTCTAGGTACTATTGTTAGCAGCCCACTTTACAGGTGCAGAAACCGAAGCTGAGGGAGATTCGGTGAGCGATTCAAGGTCACGTGGCTACTGGAGATCAGAGCCTGAGAGTGGGGAGACTGATGAGGAGACTCGAAGCAGGTCTGGTGACTCCCGGAGAGCTGGCCGTGTTATTAGCTGAGATAGGAATGTGCAGGGAGACCGCAGAGAAGAATAGAGGAGGAGAAGCCTGCCATACTGGTTTGAAGTGCATGAGGGCCATCTAAGTACAGATGGTGGCTGTTGGCCAGACAGATGAGTCCAGAGCTCAAGACAGAGGTCAAGGCAGTGTGACTGATCCCCCTTGTGTGCTGGTGGCTGACTCAGGAAACCTAGGAAGCTGAGGGAGGAAAACGTTTCAAAAAACACTTCTGATCACAGTGGTACACAATACAGGTAAAGTCTGGGCGCATGAGCTTGACAACAAGAGAGTTCCAACGACCCTGACCTCTGAGTTTGGCTTGTTCTGGAAGCAGATCTCAAGATGAAGCCTTGATTGAGTAGATTCGGGCAATTCCAAGAATATGGCTCGGGAGTGGGGAAGTGAGACCCGCCCAGCTGCTCCCCGCCGTGGGCAACTGGCACCTGACCCACGGGCAGCTCCGGGAGACGGTGTGGAGCGCGCCGCTCCAAGTCACCTGTCACAGGCTGGGTTCTCTGGAGGCAGAAACTGCCGTGGAGTTTAGGAGTTTAGCATGCTAGGTCGTCGTTAGGGACATCTGAGGAAGGAGGGACAGGAAACTGGACTGAACCAGCAAGCTGGACCAATGAGGTCTGGAGCCCATGGGGACCATGGAGCATGTGTGGCTTGTCAGAGTTGTCCCACAAGGGGATGACACCACCAGTCATGGACACGGCTACCCTGGGAAGGAAGTGCTTCTGAGCCGGAAGCGGTTCTGAGCCGCTGCTGGAGGCTGTGCGCTTGCACCTGGGGCAACAAGTTTGCTCTTCAGAGGGACCTGGGGGCACATCTCTGTGTCACCAGAGGTGCTCGGTCTGGGGTTGAGGGAGAGTCACCCATGAAGGCGCGGTCTCCAGTACTGCAGATCTGCACAGACAAACAGAGCAGACTGTGGCTTGTGGCAGACGCGGGCAGTGAAGAGAAGTAGGGGCACACAGGGGAGCCCCCAACGAATGGCTGAGCTGCTGAAGTGCTGCTAGAAGACAGAGGTCAGCCAAGGGGCTGCCTTACAACTTTCTCTGCTAGGGTCTGGTCTCAGCTATGTCACTGCTATAGTTTGTATTTTAAATGTCTCCCAAAAGCCCATGTGTTAGAAGCTTGCTCCCCAGCTGGGCACTACTGGGAGGTGGTAGAACTTTTAAGAGGTGGGGGCTAGTGGGAGGTTTTAGGTCATTGAGGGCATAGCCTCCAGGGGGACTGTGGGACCCCAACTGCTTCCTTTTTCTTTTTGTGTCTGGCCATAAGGTGAACAGTTTGCTCCCCCATGCACTCCCGCTGTGATGGCTAACTCACTACAGGTCCAGAGCGGTGGGCCCAGTTGCCCACGGACTGAAGCCCCCAAAGCTGTGAGCCAAAAAATAAAAATGTCCTCTGTACAAGTTGATTGTCTCAGGGATTTTGTTACAGTAACAAAAGCTGACTAACACAGTGATTATGACTCTGGTGGCCACAACTAATTGATCCATGGGAAGACGCCTGACCCATGCTGCACCAGTCACAACCCTTCCCTGGGATTTTTGAACTAGAACTAGGAGAGCAAGTAAGGAGAACCTTCCCTGGAGGTGGGAGGCACTGAGTGGAGGAAAGACTATGCCATTACTCCTGAAAGAGAAGCTGAGAGAAGAGAAGAAAATGCCTCAGGGATGGGAGGCCCTGATGGCCCAGCTCTTTCCCTTCCCTCCCCTTCCCCTCCCCCTCCTCTCTCTTCTCCTCTCTCTCTCCCCTTCCCCTCCCTCCCTTCGCCTCCCTTCTTTCTCTTCCCTCCACTTCCCCTCTCTTCCCTCTCTCCTTCTCCCTCCCCCTCACCACTCTTCCCTTTTCCTTCCTTCCCACAGCCCAGAGAGATTCCCAGCCTCCTGCCCCTAAAACCCCCTTGTGCCAAGCAAGGCAGAGCAGGGCTTCTGGGCTTGGAGAGGTGGGCAGACCAGTAGAGTTCAGGAATTAGAGGGATGGGAAGAAAAACAGCAAGCACAAACGGCTTCCGAAGAGCTGGCAGTGAAGGGGGGTGTCGCGCAGAAAATAGACAAGAACGCAGGGTCAAGGGAGGGTTTTTTATTTTATTTTATTTTTTTAAGATGTGGAAAACTTAAACATGTTTATGTGCTAGGGGTAAAGAGCCACTAAAAGCAGCATAAATCATAACAACAGAATGTACTAAAACCAGGCAGAGATACAAAGCTATAAAAGCCTTAAAGATAAAGAAAATATGCCCTCGATAAAAACAAGGAGAAAAAGCAGGAGGAAAATAACCCTTTGTGGTGGGAACGTGGGAAGCAGGATCAGCGTCCCCAGCGTCTCTGTGGTCTTGGGCAGCTGCTGGCTCTGGGGCAGGAGACGGTTCGAAGCCCTTAACCTTCTGCTTCTTTCTTCTCTTGGGAGCAGGGTCACCCAGGGCACCTGGAAGGGACCCTCGAGAAACAGTTGCTTGGGGATTAGCGTGTGACATGACTGCTCAGTCTGGAGCGCAGTGATGCAGACACACCGGGGAAGGGCCCTCAGGACAGCTTGGGTGGGAAGGGCAGAGGAGAAATGAGCTGGCTGTGGGCCTGGGTCCCTGCAGCAGGGATGGGGTGCTGTCCAGTGAGATCAGCCTCAGGTCGGGCAAGAGGCCCTGCACCAAGAGATGGGAGGGAAGGGGGAAGCTTGTGCGTCAGTGGGCTGGGGTGTGGGCAGAAAGGATTGCATTTTCTCTGCAGTCAAAGGCAAGGGCGTATGCTGAGGGTTATCAGGGATGTGTTAGATATATTAGAAGGGATTATGACTTCAAGTAACCAAAAACCCAACTAACCCTAGCTTGAACCTTGAGGGCCTCTACTGCTTAGCTGGCAAAAAGATCAGAGACAGGCACGTCCGGGGTTTGTCCACAGTTTGTTTATTGCTTCAAGGGTTCAACTCTGCAGCAACTCTGCTGTGCCACTCTTAGCCGTTGGCTTTTTCTCTCCATGCCTGTCACCTCATGGTGTCAAGATGGCTGCTGCTGATCCAGGCATCAAACACATTTTTTTTCTTTTTTTGGGTGCTAGGGATTGAACTCAAGGCCTTGTGCTTGCTAGGTAAGCACTCCCACCTGAGCTAAATCCCCAATCCCTCAAGTGCTTTTTTTTGAAGAAGTCATGGAAGTCAGACAATGAGAAAACTTCTCCCTATTGCTCTTGTTTCTTATGAGGAAGAAAAACTGTCTTCAGGAACTTCCCAGGAGACTTCCCCTTATTAGTCAGAACTGGGTTGCAAGCTCATTACAGAGGGTATCCCCTGAAATTAAGAGGTCACTTCCTAACAAGAAATATTGGGTTGTTTTAGCAGAGTAGTGTTGAGAGATACCTCGGTGGACAGCGCTACGGTCTGCTACACTGAGGTAGGGAGCTTGAGCAGAGGGGGAAAGTTTTTGAATGGCTGTGACAAGGAAAGGAGAGAAGGAAGATCCGGCTGAGGTATGAGACCCTGAGGAAGAAGGCAGTGCAGTCCAGGAAAATTCAGCAGAGCTGGTCTCTATCAGATGCTCCCCAACATTGCAAGACTGAACGATCAAATTCCAAACGGAGCGCACTGACCTAGTCATGAGGCACGGCCAACATCCAGCGGCCGGCTGCAGGACAAAGAAAGTGCCCCAGGTATTTTAGGCAGAGAGGGATTGAATCCAAGGTGTTGCGTCCTTGTTTGGTCAGGCTGCCACAAATCAGGTGGTTTTTAAACCACAGAAATTTGTTTCTTGCCCTTTGGCAGGCGGGGAAGTCCAAGATGAAGGCCCTAGCAGATTCCCTGTCTAGTGTGAGTTCCCTTTCTGATTCCTACAAGCCACCTGCTCACTGTGTCCCCACATGGTGGAAGGGACAGTTATTCCTCCGGGTCACATTTTTAAGGGAACTAATCACATCCCAGAGGCCCCACCTCCTAATGCCGTCACTTGAAGGTAAGGATTTCAGTGTATGAATTTGGAAGGGATGCATTCGGTCCACTGTGACGGAATATTTGCAAAATGGATGGAAGGAAGAGAGGGGCAGGTCTTGGACTGGCCCCCTGGGAATGACTCGGGGATCCCACAGAACTGCCGGCCTGCCCTGGGAGCTATTCTACCTCCACCTCAGTCAGGACGGTGGGGATTAGAAGGCTCATGGGGACTGGTGACTAACAGCACGCTGTTTCAGCTGCCATCCGGGGATCAAGAAGACACTCATACTATTGTCAGACCTGCTTGGTGACACTCCAGAGGCTAGTAGGGGACACTGGAAAACTGTGCAGAAACATGCTAGCTTCCAGCCACATTTGTCAATGGAACAAGCCTCTGCCTCACGCTGTGTCCTGAGTCGTCCACACCAATAGCTGTGGGCAGATTTTACAGCAACAGAGTTGCTTTGCATAGCTTGGGATGGGCATGGCATGCTCCAGGTCAGGGGCCAAGGAAGCCCCTGCCACACCCGGAGAGGGTCACAGTCTGGGTGAATGCAGCAGCAGCTTGGAGGCTGCACGCTTTGGTGAGTAGGCAGGATTCTGAGGTAGCCCCAAGAGTCCCACCCCCAGAGATATACACTTCATTGAATCATCTCCCCAGCACGGCATGGTGGTACACGCCTGTAATCCCAGCACTCTGGGAGGCTGAGGCAGGAGGATTGCAAGTTCAAGCAATTCAGTGACTTAGTGAGGCCCTCTCCTGAAATAAAGAAATAACAAATTAAAAAGTACAAGGCTGGGCAGGTAGCTCAATGCAAAGGTCCTGAATCACCAGTACAATCCCTCCTCACACACACACACAAGGAATTGGCTCCCCTCGAGTACAGGTAGGATTTAAGAACATTACGGCACCTCACTCCTGTGATTGTCATGTGCTTTTGCTTGACCGACTTTGAGAGACGGAGATTGTCCTAGGTGGGTCTGACCTAATCAGGGAGGCCTTTAAAGGGGACTGGGCGTTTCCCCGAAGAGAGGAATTCAACATATGAGCGGGACTGAAAGCAGCCGCTGGAAGCTGAGATCGATCCCTGGCTGGCAGCCCACAAGAGAACGGGCACCTCAGCCCTCCAGCTGTGAGGAACTCAGTTCTGCCAGTAGCTTCAGAGAGCTCAGAAGAGGGCCGTGACGTCCAGGTGAGAGCGCGGCCCTGATCCCATGCTCAGAATCCAGCCACATCATCCCACAGCTTCCGATCCGCAGACCTGCGGGCTAAGAAACAGGGTGCCTTGAAGCTGCTAAACTCATGGTGCTTGGATGTAGCTGCTATGGTTTGTCATGGTCCGGGTGTGTCCTCCAAGTGTTTAATTGCATTGTTGATAGTTCTTTTCTTTTCTTTTTTTTTTTTTTTTGAGACACAATCTTGCTTTGTGGCCAGGCTGGCCTTGGACTCACTGTATAGCCCAGGCTGGTCTCAAACTTGTTGCCTCTGCCTCCTGAGGGCTGGGATTACAGGCGTGGGTCACCACCACCACCTCCTGCAACTGTTGATAGTTCTTGCGGAGCAAGTTGTTACTAAGTAGTAAGCCCAGCCCATCACCCTCTTGCTGGCTTCCTGTTTTTCTACCTGACCTTGATCTTCAGAAGCCTCCTGCCATTGTGATGCCTATTCACTACGAGGTGCTCACCAGAACCAAGCTGGTACCAGCACTATGCCCTTGAACCTTCAGAACAGTGAGCTAAGTAAACCTCCTTTCTTTATAAAGTTACACAGCTTCAGGTATTTTGTTATAAGTAACAAAAATCTGAGGAATACAATAGCTATAGAAAACTGATACTCAGTTCTAACATTGGTCCTGAAGTTTTCTGTGTCATCAAATGTATGTCACAACCTCTCTGAGCTTCAGCTTCCACAGGTAATGAAGATAATAACTCATTTCCTGCCTGCAGGGCT
This sequence comes from Hystrix cristata, assembly GCA_004026905.1. NCBI lineage: Eukaryota > Metazoa > Chordata > Mammalia > Rodentia > Hystricidae > Hystrix > Hystrix cristata. The sequence goes on along the minus strand of PVJO010001660.1, from coordinate 134,077 downwards.
AATGTGAAAAATAAAATTAGTTAATGTATGTGAAAGCACTTTGAAAGTTATAAAGTGACTTTTAAATGGAAAGTTTATTATTGCCATATTAAAAATAAGCCTCTAATGTTGACCACAGGAAATGATTTAGAATCAACTGACTTAGGGCTGACCCTACCCCATTTCACAACAGGTCTTTGGCTGTGGGCACGCTCAGCCCTGGGTCTGGCAGGCTTGGGCGTGAGTGATGTCAAGGGCACTCCTGCATGCCATTTGGTCTCTGCTGCACATTGACACAGGCAGATACCTTCACAGATACTATTTTCTTTTTATCTCCCGAGAGTAAAATGCATAGGAATTTTATTTTTCACCTCCTAGAAAGTTCTAGAACCCTGTGGTTGCTCCCTTTTAAAATTGCAGGATTATGCTCTGATTTGATCAGTATAAGTGAAAGGTATTTTAGTCCATCCAAATCTTTTGTGGTACTGAACCCAGGGCCTTTACACTGAGCTGTATATCCCCAGCCTCTTTTGTAATTTTTTATTTTGAGACAGGGCCATGTTAAGTCACTGAGTTGCTCAAGTTGGGCTCAAACTTGCAGTCCTCCTGCCTCAGCTTCCCAGAATGCTGGAATTACACGCATATGCCACCACGGCCGCCTCATACTTTAGTCTTTAATATTCCATTGTGTGACTACCTAGTCTGTTGATGGACTCGTGGGTGGCTTGAGGCTTGAGCTCTTAGCACTCAGCTATGTATGAGATGAATATTCTCCTCCTGCAGGTGGGTTTAGCTTGGACTTTGCTTTCCCCAGGCTGGTAGGGCAGCTGGAGTGGATTCAGCATCAGGGAACAGGGAGTGTGTGCAGGGCTCTTCAGAGAACAGAATCCTGGTGAGGAAAAGAGAAGCCCCTGGGCCCGTCTGAGAGAGGACAGCACCTCCTCCTCCTAAGGCTGGCTCACCCTTCAGGGACAGCCACAGTTCTTCCCGAGGTGAATTGGTTTGAAACCTCCATGGTGACCAGAGCAGCCCCTCCACCCCCCCACCCCCCACCCCGCCCCTGAGCTCCTGATCACGAATTCAGGGTTAGGAGGGGTTGTCTGGCCTCAAAAGCCGTTTGTAAAGCTAACAAACAAATCACAAGGCAAATTGAGGCCAGTCCGTTTCTGGGTGAAGCCAGGAACAGTTTCATTGTGGGCTGAAGGGCGGGGGAGCTGAGGTGCGGGCCTGTGGGGTCACCGCACAAAGCCTGGCTGGGTTTTATGGTCCCTTGGTGGACTCAGGCCTGCTACAGTGAACATGCCCAACAAAGGGGCCCTTGAAAGAAGAGAAGTTTTATGGCCTTCAGCAGCAAGCCGGGGCTTGTTCTCTGCCTGGGGAGGAGGCACGGGAGGGTGATTTACAGCCTGTGGTGGAGGACACCGCCCTCCTACAGACTCCTGCAGGTGCAGCCTCCATCTGTTGGTCTCCAGGAGACGCAGGCCGCTCTGCCGCAAGCAGCTGGGGTGACAGTTTACAGCCTCAGCGATGACTGAGAGCCTCGAACACGGGCTTGATGGGCAAGCTCTAAAAGACCCAGATTATTCAGCCTGGAGAAGTGAAGATTAATCCCCATGCTCAAGTACAGAAGGGACTCTTAGCCCGAAGTTGTTGGTCAGCTGTTCTCCATCTCTCAGAGAAAGGAAAAAAGAAATCACAAGATGAGGAAGTGGTTTGAAATCCCAGCAGGTAGTTTGGAGGGCTGAAAATGAAAAACTGAGTTCTGTCACTGAGCAATGGACATTGGCTGGGCCCCCCCGGAGGCTGCTGGAACCCTCTGTGCAGTGCTGTGCAACAGATCAGTCTCTCCTCCGCCTGGGAAGTTTGGAGGCTGGAAGTGCCTAAAGGCCAAGAAGCACAGGGCAAAGCCAGGCATGGTGGCACACACACCTGCAGTCCCACCACCCTGGGACACTGAGGCAGGAGGATGGCATGTTCGAGCCCAGCCTGGGCAATTTAGAGACTTAGTCAAACTCTGTCTCAAAAATAAATAAAGGCTTGGGGATGTCACGCAGTGTGAAGGTCCTCAGTTCGATCCCCAGTTAACACACACACACACACACACACACACACACACGCGCGCGCGCGCGCGCATGCGCCAAAAACAGTAAAATCCACAGGGTGACTTCTCAGGTGGCTTTATTACCGTACTATTGTCTTAGTGTGGACTCCTCTGGAAGTAGATCCTGGGACAAGGGTGGGGGTGCAAATGGTTCGCTTGGGAAGCCAGGTGATGATTTTAGGAAGTGACACAGGATAGGGAAGGATGTCAATAAAGAGTGAGCTCGACGGGATGCAGTCCTGCTGGGGACTCTCCAGGGGACACTGTGGAGTGGAATTGTTCTCCCACATGAGCAAGGAAGCTGGAGTATCGCTGTCCCTTTGGTATCCATGGAAGACGGCTTACAGGACCCTCTCTGGATACCAAAATCCCTTACATAAAATGAGGTAGTATTTGTGTAGAACCTAGGCACCTCCTCCAGTGTACTTTACATCATTTCTAGGTAACTTGGAATACCTAATACAGTGTCAATGCTACATAAACACTATAATGGTTACACTGTATTGTTTAAGGAATAATGATTTGAAAAAAGTCTGTGCATGTTCAGTTCAGACATAATTTTTTAGAGAATCCTTTCAGTGGGCACTTGGTTAGATTGGTGGGTGTGGAACCCCAGGGTGAGGAGGGCCGACTGTGCTTATCCATCAACGAGCTGCAGCTTATTCCATCCTCTGACTTGGGTATCACAGCATTGGAGGAAAGGGACTATCCAGACCTTTCAAGCATTGTGGGTATCAGCACTGATACCCGGGACACAATACTCCACCATGGCCCCCCAACTGAAATGGGAAACCCATGGGGACCAGGTAATAAATGGGGTCTTGGCCCAGTTCTGACTGATAGTGGCTCCATTGGGTCCACATATATCCCCAGTTGTCATCTCTGACCTGTGAATATCTGATCCAAGTGGACATATTCAGCGGTTAGCTGACCTCCCACCCACATATTGCTTCCTTGGCCTGTGGACTAAGGATGCCCACAGGGGGGCAGACAAAGCGGAAGACCCTGAACTGCCCCTGACACTCCAAGCCAAGGTCGTGAACCATCCACAGTAGCACATCCCGAGGGATGCAGAGATTAGGGCCACCCCCCATGATGTAAAGAATGCAGGGTTTGTGGTCCCCAACATATTTTTATTTAATCAGTCTATCCCCTAAAGAAACTGGATGGATCATGGTGAACAAGAGTGAATCCCTTAATCAAGAAGTAGCCTCAACTGTAGTTACTTTACCAGGCACAACATCTGTGCTCCAGCACAGGGGATGTAGCCAAGGATCTGGCAGATGCCTTGTTTTCTGTCTCTGATAGCTGGCATTCATGCGGGGGAGACAACAGTAAACGTGGATGATCGTGTTCCAGAACTGTGTTAACTTTTCCACCTTCCTTTATAACATAACCCAAGGGGCTCTGGACCATCTAGACATCCTGCAAATATTCCGAGGATGTACGATGTTGGTGGAATCAGATTCATTGGGCCAGACGCGGGGATTCAGCTTGACCTGACTGCAGCCATCTTGGGTTGCAACCATCATATTAACCCTGAGTAACCCTGGTCGGTTTTCACTGCATAGTTTCCCAGCACACTATAAAAAGACAAAGCCACTGGAATGATACGTGGAGCTTTACAACCCAGACTGTGGTTGTGTGAGAATCGAGAGAATGTGCTCAGTGTCCTTGACGTTAGCTTGAGATAACCCTGGTACACTCTGGCTCAGATGAAGTCACTTTTGCCTTGACCATGACATGAGCCCCCCTTTCTGACCCAAGTCGTGGGCACACATGGGTCTTGCTGCTCTTCAGGACTATGCTTCTGTCAAAATAAGTCCCTAACGAATCACAGTGTGCAGTCTTGGATCTGTCTGCATCCTCGGTTGGTCTCACGGAACCTGGGTGTTGGTTCTCACGCACTCAGACCAGGTTTTCCTGGGACGCTAGATGAATGGGAGAGGCGTGTATCTGGAGGTCCTGATAAGATACTTGAGCACTAGAAAGTGGGAGATCAATCTTTTGCAAATCAGAGACCTATCACAGCAGTGCAGGTGTTAGGGAGCCAGTGGTGAGGGCATGCTGGGATATCCTCTACCAAGTAAAGGACAACCTGCACATCCCATCACCAAGAGGCAGGCTGTGAAGCAGCATGTTCTGCCTTTGACGATACCCTATAGACAATACCCCGTACCCTAACCTATAGCTGGAGTGGTGTAGAAAGCTGCCAGTTTGAGCAGTGCGCAGAGCAAGGAGGACTCTGCAGCAAGTCCAGACTGTGGCGTGACAGCCCTTTGGCTTGGGCTTTGTGGCCTGGTACTGTGTAGTGGGAAAAGATGCTGAATAGGGCTTATGGCAAGACCCAGCAGAAGAATCCCACTGTAGATGCCTAAAGTGCTGGAGCAAGACCATGCCTCAGACTCAAGGAATAATTCCCTGGCCGGGCATTGTGGCACGTACTGCAAACCTAGTGTTCGGGCAGGTGAGGCAGGAGGACCACAGTTTGAGCCCAGCATGGGAAACTCAGCAACTTACAGAGACCTTGTCTCAAAAAAAAAAAAAGGGGGGGGCTGGAAGGGGTGGTGTGGCTCATTGTGCAAAGGCTCAGGGTTCGATCCCCAGTACCACAAAACAAACAAATAAAACATAATAAGGGTAACAATGCTACATAAATAGCAACATACACTTGCAAAACAAAACTTTGTGTCATAATTTTATATAATACAATAAATAATCTGTTATTAATGTGATTTTGTGACTGATCATAGTATCTGTCTGGCTCACTTCTACAAGTTCATTCATTAGATCATCAAAGCTGTACTTTTAGCAACTTCGTTTTTGATCCATATAAATTGAGAGCCACATCAGTCAGTGTTGGCAAATGTGAGATTGCATATAACTGATAATTTTTAATTTCCAAAAGGCTCTTTTTGCTGGCGCAACTGTTACTAGAGCTGCGAAGTATATTTTTTATAGGCCATGACAACATTGGGATAAGTTTCTGATAAATTATTTCTAAATATATGTATTTCAGGACATCTAGAGCTGATGATTCTCATGTAGTAATTTTTCTAAAACTTTTAACTCTATACAGATCAGTTTCACGTAAGTCTGAATTTAATTTTAAATATGAAGTTATACAATAGCATGTTAATATTTTCTCTGACACCTCCTGTGGTCATAGAAGAAATCGAAAGTGGCTTTATGATTCATATAATTCAAAATGCCTGTTTATACATTCTATCACTGAATCTTCAATTACAAAGAAAGTTATTTTTTAAATTACCTTCTTTGTTAGTGATTGGTTCCTCTGAAGCATTCTAGCAAAACACTGTTCTTTTCCTTTGATAGTGATGATGTTTACATTTAATTTCTATTTTTAAGCCTGTGAATAGTTGTCCTGCAACATTGCAGTGTTTTCAAAACCTGAAAATAGAAACTCATAAAAGAAGAAAAAAAAACCTCTAACAACTGCTTGATGTACTTTATTGCAGCATCCATATGCATGATTCTTTTTTGTTTTTGTTTTTGTTTTTTGAGACCAAGTCTCACTATGTAGTTCAGGCTGGCCTTGAAGTCACTATGTAGCCCAGGCTGGCCTTGAATTTGCAGTGATCCTCCTGCCTCAGCCTCCTGAGTGCTGGGATTATAGGCATGCACCATGAGGCCCCATTATGATTTTCTTTTCTTATAATTTACTGACAGTTTCCTGTCCGAGCTCTGGCAGTTCCTGTCCTGGGGCTCAGGCTGGTGACTTAATATTTGTGCAGATGATAGAGGGATGAGTTCCAGGCATTGATTGGCAAGCCAATCTCTCACCACAGCCTGTGCCCATCTTCTCTCCTGAGCCATAGCTGCTACTTCTGTAGCAGTGGGCACTGCCATCACCCCACCAATCTGAACAGGGACTATCTGACACTCTGGACTACTCTGAGGCATGCATGTGTGCCATGTGGTCCTACGTTAGTCAGTCTTCTGTTACTGTGACAAAAACCTGAAGTAAACAATTTAAAAAGGAGTGAAGGTTTATTAGGGATCATGGTTTCAGGGGTTTTGGTCCATGGTCAAATGGCCCTGCTGCTTTGGGCTGTGGTGGCACAGTACCATGGTGGGAATGTGTGGTGGAGATGTTGTTATCTTATGGGAAAAGAAGGAGGAGGAGGAGGCAGAAGAGGGAGGGGGAGGAGGAAGAAGGGGAGAAGAGGAGGAGGAGGGGAAGAAGAAAGAGATGAAAAGTAGAGAAAGAGAGAGATCCCACTACCTCCTTCTAGGGCAGCCACCAGTGATCTAACTTCCTCCCACTAGGCCCCACCCCCTAAAAGTTCCCCACCTTCCAGTAGCACCACAGGCTGGAGACCAAGTGACCAAGGCTTTGGGGACATTCCAGTTGCAAACTGTAGCACTGTCCAAGGCAATCACTCGGTCTGCCGTGCCCTTGCTGCCACCCAGGTATCTGTGCAACACACACACATGTTCCATTATCCCATCAGATGTCACTTAAGGAGCTAGGTTGTAAAGGAAACATTATCAAGAATTTCAAGATGGTGACAGCTGAGCTTTAAACCCAGACTGGGGCCCTTCTGAGGGTGGGCAGTATGCTATTCATGGCACACATACACCCTGTACGACACTGTAGGCAGACTTCCGGCTGCGCTTCCTGACCAATTCACTGGGCAGCTGGCACAAAGCTGCCTGTCTTCGTTTGGGTCCCAAAGCAGACAGATCCTGAGACAAGGATATAGGCCCAAGGTGGGATTTGGGAGGTGATGCCAGCAAGCACAGCGAGAGGTGGGGACTTGAGACAGGGGAGTGAGGAAAGCCGGTAAAGGACTGTAATGAGGGGGTGTGACTCTGCTGCCCCCTGCAGGGACTGTGTAGATCGCAGGAGCGTAGTCCCACTGAGAGACCAGGCAGCTGGTGCTCCTGACCCTCATTGGCTGAGAATCGCTTCTGACAGAGACACAGGAAGCTGCCTGCAAGGGACTCCCGGATGGAGCTTGGGGACACGGCTGCATCTCCACTGGCCTGGGAACCAGCGAGGGGCTACAAACCTAGTGCCTTTCCTCTCACCTCCCCCATCCCTGCACCTTCCCCACACATGCTGGCAAGCTGTGTGGGCCTTTTCATTTATCCTGAACGCTGTAATTACCGCTTAATTTCCTCCTTACATTAGTATTGCAAATGCCTCCAACAACTTTATTTTCTTGCTTTATTTATACTAGTGAAAAGGCACTTAGAAGCAAATTATGCTCGCCTCCATATATCTCTCTACCTGTTTATCTCTGTGTTTATGGGGTGCCTATCATCACGGTATCTGGGCACTTAGGCAGTCCCATTAGATCAAATTCATTACCTAAGAGAGGAAGAAAAACCGAGTGCTCCTCCAGCCCACTGCAGAAGCTGCTCGCTCGGGAGCTCAAGGAGGGCTCCGGCTCGGGAGGCCCAGGAGACTTGCCAGCCTGCAGGCTCTGCTTTTCCCACCAAGGAGGGGAACATTTGGGGCCAAGAAGCAAATCCCCTCCTGGATGGAGGAACGGAGAGCTCGGGAACTCATTTGGAAGCTCCATTGGAGAGTGTGTTTCAAATGTTGGGCATTTAAAATTGGAAATGGTTTCAATTTTATTGCTCTCCAAATACCAAATTGAGCCCATTTTTTTGCAAAGGAGGCTTCATTCTGTGAGGAGCTTCTATGGGAAGACTTCAGATGTTAACTCCTTCTTTTGCACCCAGAGCAGCAGAGGGTGCCAAGTTCAAGTACTGCTGAGTGTCTCTTCGTGGCCTTGCCTCCATCCCGGCTGCTTTAAGGCCCAGTCCCAGGTGGCCTCTCCTCACTGGTCCCCGCCCTGCCCTTTCCCTCCCCTGCCTCCTGCCCTCTGGCCTGGCTCTGTGAGTGACAGCAGCGAATGACCCTGTTTAACCGCATCTGGGCTTGTGTCTCAGGGCCCCGTGGGCCATCGCACCCAAACACCCTGCTAAGCCAAGGCTCTCGGGGTCCCCCACTGCGGAAGTTCCTCCCAAGGCAGCTCATGCAGGCTCCAGTAGGAAACTCCAAATACCATTACAGTTGAGGGAACGCAAGCAAAGAAGCCTTCACCTTTTAAAATTACAAAAGCCACATATGTCAACCATAGTATTTGCATATTTATTTATGTAATGGTGCTGGGAATTGAACCCCAGAGCCTCATGCATGCCAGGCAAGGACATAGTGATAACTAAAGTCATCCACAGTTCCACCTAAAAAAAAAAAAAAAGAAAGAAAAAGTTCCACCTACGCAGAGATAACCACCATTAACGCACCCTACCGAACTTTCACCTGTGCAAATATCGACACCCACAGATGGCCCTGGCTAAGATGGCTGGACTTAGGAGTTTCAACTTTACATGGGTGCAAACGCAATATGGTTTCAGTAGAAACCATACTACGCGTGTTGAGTTTGGATCTTCTTCCGGGCTGGCACTATGCAGTCCAATTGGAGGTCTGATCTATTTTGGTGACACTGGGCAGTGGCAGTGACTGCAGTGCCAGGCAGCCTGTGATCTCGAGAGCGAATAACCGAAGTCCCCATGTGCTGGGCCGCTAAGCTGGGCCGTGCGCAAGGGCAGATACTGTAGATGCATTTTCCATGGACGGCATTTTCAACGTTTAATGACAATGGGTTTATTTGGGGGTAGCTCCATTTCACATCGAGGGACATCAGTAGACATATACATCTAAACAAAATTAAAACACGCCATATTAACTAATTCAGAAGCCGCTTTATTCCCATAAAATGGCTCTCACTTTTCCAAATACAAACAAGTCTACATGGACCTTTTAATGACTACCCAGTGCTGTGCTGCTTGAACATGCCAGAATTTATTAACTGTACCTCCTGGGGGTCATCACATTATAATACAACACCGTGATGATAACCACCACCGAGATGAACTCACCTGTGACAGACTCCACAATCACGGGGTCCACCCGAAACCTTTGCCTCATGGCCCAGTTGCCCTCCAGAAAGCATGCACACGTTTCCCCTCCCAGCAGAGGTGACGGAGAACAGAGCCCGGGCACCGGGCACACTCCCAGCCCTCCTCTCTGTCCTCCAGCATTTCCTGAGCCCCTCCATGGCTGGCCGTTGTGAGCCGGCCCAGCCCAGGTGAAATAGAGATGGCCGACTGGGTGCTCTCTCCTCCTAGGGTGCAGGCCTGCCATCTGCCTGTCTGGGTCCTTGCTGCCATGGTGGAACATGGCTGGGGGCTTTGGGCATGCAAGGCCAGGACTGGGGGTGCACTCACAGGTCCCCCCATGACCACACCTGGTGAGGTCACCTGAGGTTGCTCCTTCCCGGGTTCTGTAAATCCCACCCACCTCCACCTCTGCTCCAGCCATTTCCCTCCAGAGTCCCCTTCCCCATCCCTGTTGGTCCCCAGTGCCAATGCTCCTTCCTCCGCGGAGCCTTTCTTGACTCAGGACAGAAGATGTCCTGCCTGTGGCTTTGGACTCCCTTTTATCAGACATTGGTACAATTGTCTTATTTCTGCTCCTAGACTGAGATATCTCAAGATGAGAACTGCTTTTTATTTGCCAAAGACATGCATCATGGCATAGTTTCCAGGTTCTGACTCTACAAGGGACCTGACTGGATCTGAGACCCACTAGGCAGCGGGGGTGGGGTGGGGTGTGAGTGTCTGACTAGACAAGGAAGGAGGAGAGAGAAGGAGCTGATCTCCTGTCCCCTAGAACCTTCTATGTCACCCCCACACTCCACACATGGAGCTGCTCCTGCCGAGGCAAGATTTCTAGGGTTCTAGGGAGCCAGACTCTGCGGTCAGCATGGCTGCCGACCTGAGCGGGTCTGGGGCAGTGAGGAGCGCAAGGGCAGGTCCTTGGTGAGGTCCGAACTGTGGCACACTCTGTTGCTGCTGCTGAGGCAGATGGTACAACGATTACTGCCTTCTGCCAAGGGGGATGTGGAGGGCTGTGGTTCCCAAGCCCTAATGGCTATGGCCCCAGACACCAAGTGGCACTTTGGTTCCATTTTGGACAGTGACTTGGAACTCCCCTTTTCATGGTCACAGGTTGTCTTAGCCATGCTTCTAGGATCTCTTTAAATACTAGAATTGTATTTCATTTACCAAAGGCCAAGACTGTATTTTATTTGACTGTAAATTCCAACAGGTGGAGCACAGCGACCAGCTTACAGTACTTCTAGTCACCGTTGTGCCTTGATTGCTCGCTGGCACTGCCTCCTTCTGTCCACAACAGCACGGCCAGGAAGGCATGGCTGCTGCTGTTCTACCCTGGGAAGTGAGGAAGCCCTGCAAGGGCTTTGCCCGAGGTCCACAGCCAGTGAGCAGCTGAACCAAGTGTGCCCATCCCCACACTCTATGTGTTTCCTGTGGCTGCTGTGACAAATTATCCCAAACTTACTGGCTAAAACATGCAAATCTATTCTCTTACAGGTCTGGAGGTCAGACATCTGAGATGAGTCTTCTCGAGGTAGAATTAGGATGCTAGTGCATCTGGCTCCTTCTGGAACTGCAGGGAAGAACCCATCCTTTGCTCCTCCTGGCTTCTCTAGGCAGCCAGCATTCCTGGCTTTGCAGCTACATCTCCAGCACCGCCTCTGGGGTCACATGATCTCCTCCCCCTCCTCCTGTTTCCCTCTGTAAAGACCCTTGCTATTACATGGGGTTCCCTTGGCTAAGCCAGGGTGCTCTCCCCATCTCTAGATCTTTGCTTAATTGCATCTGCAAATTTTTTTTTTTTGCCATGTAAGGTAACATATATACGGTGCCAAGAATTAGGATGGAGATATCTTTGGGGACCCCATATTCGGGCTCCCACAGCCTCCCTTATAAATGGTGATCAGATGGAGTAATGATGGAATGAGTGCTGTGGAACAACGTGCCCTTAGTTTGGGTTCTCCTCAGTGTGGACAAGAATTTGGGTGCAGGAGTCCACTCTAGTGGGGGCCCCAAGAAACCCCGGTAAGGCAGTGGGGGCTTGAAACAGGGAAGGGGTAAAAGCCCGTAAAGGATGTGTAAGTGAGCTGGGTACCCCTGGGGTTCTGTCCCACAGGGGACCCCCTGAGGGATTGTTTTGAACACCCTTCAGGCTTACCCCACTGAGAGTTGCCGTCTTCCTGTGCTAGGGTTTCTGTCACGATATACCACCAAGCTGGTGCCTTGCTCAGTAACAGATCGCCCCACAGCCCTACTGGCTGCAAGTTTGAGATTGTCGTTCTGAGGTTCCGAGGGAGCCGTTCTGTGCATGTCTCCAAGCTCCTGGTGCTTGGAGGTGACACTGGGCATTTCTTGGCTTATAAATGCCATCTCCCCCGTCTCTTTGATCACCTTCTCTTCCATCTCTCCTTCTCTTCTCAGGACACTTGTAATCTCATTTGCGACCTACTTGAGTAATCCAGGGCGATCTCCTCTCAGATTCTGGTTTGTGTGCAAAGCCCCCTTTGCCAAATAAAGCTACATGCACGGGCTCTGGGTGGATGCATTTTTTGAGGTTGCCCTTGAACCCACTACCGATGCAACTTTGAAATAATTATCCACAGATTCTCATCCTTCACTTGCTGGGGTTGCTCGGGAGGGGTCAAGCATTAGCTCAGGAGCTGTCCACTGCTGCTAGGGGAGAATCAGAGGCGAGTCCCTGCGATATGGCATTGGACATCAAACAGGAAGTATAGACTCTGCCAGTGTCTCAATATTTCCATCCCCCCTCCCTCTTTCACTTCACCCCTTGAAACAGATGAATCAGCAGGAAAAACTCCTGCCAGCCCAGAAAGCCAGAGAAATATGGAGGTGCGGGTGCTTTGGTGTGCCACTCCTGCCGGCAGGCTGGGGAGTGCGCTCAAAGCAGCCCAGGCTATGAGGCTGTACATCTTTCTGAGCAGACCAAGCGGAAAGAGGGGCAGGGGTGGGGCTGGGGGTGTGGGGAGAAGTAATTAGTTTGATGAATCTTCTTTTTAAGTCATTCTCTACATGGGGCTTTCGCACTGTTATAGGCTCAGTGATGCATTCCCTGAGTTTTATGAATCCTTAAACATGGGCCATTTTTCAAAAGAGAGAGGTGAAAGTAATCATCTGTCGACACAAGCCCTAGGTGTCCCCGTCTGGATCAAGGACAGCCGATGAGGGCTGTAGGCCACAGAGGGCTTTGGGGAGTCAGGATGGGGCATAAGTCCTTATGGTGCCCACCTTGCAGCGCAGGTGACATGCTCAAACACCATGTCACATTCGATATCTGTCCACGCACTCCACAAGCCAGCCCGGAACTTGGATCTGGGGCTGGGATTATAACGCCAACATGGGCTGCATCCTGCCCAAGCCCACAGCCTGGTGGGAGGTGTGACTCAGGGTCTGCATTTCCTGTGGGAAGCCTGGGCCAGTAGATCATCTGCACCAGACTGCGTGACCATGCCTGGCCACGCTGCCTGTGGGAGATTGCAAAATTGGCCCCCTATTTTTCCCTGGTCTTTGGTAGTGCCCTTCCGTGCTGACCTTGCACTTGGTCACTGACTTGGTTTGGCAAGTGGCAAATATAAGGGAGATGAAGGCTTCGAGGAGCTTATACCACAGTGCATGTCCACTTGCTGCTCTTGGAATCTTTGGTCACCATGGGAACAAGCCTGGGCCAGCCTATAGGAAGCTGAGAGCTGGGCTCTGTTTAGCTTTTCATTATAGCCAGCAGCCAGCCAAAGCAGAGCCTCCTGGCTGACCATGGCCATGGGCCAGGTTGAGGAGTGCTGTGATTTGGATATGGTTCATCCCCCAAAGGTTAAGTGCCAAAATCTTGGTCCTCACATGGCGGTGCTGAGGTGGTGGAGCCTTTAGAAGTCCAGCCTGAAGGAAGGTAAGTAGGTCATAGCGGTGCTGTCCTGAAAGAGTTTAATATTGGTCTCTTGGAAGGGATTCGTTCCTGCAAGTACAAGTTGTGATCCAGCAATGCCGTCCCATGTATTTGGCCCCTTCTGCACACAGATACTTCCCTTTGTGCTTTGCCACCATGTGGAGATGCAGCCAGAAGAGCCTCTGCCAGAATGCTGCTGCTATTTTCTTTGACCACCCCCCCCAGAACCGTGATCTCCATAAACTGATTCTGTTTATAAAGTACCCAGCCTCAGGTATTTTGTTATAGCAACACAAAATGGACCAATACAGGGGTGCAGTCAATAAAGGAAATGTTGCTGAGCAAGGTCCTGAAGTGGGCAACAATCCTGCCAGTCAACTCTGGGAGACACTGATGCTCTCACACCAAAAGTTATTCCCCCTGAAGGATGTAGGAGCTGGAGAGTTTTTAGCCTTGGCTGGGGATTGCTCCTGCAGAGGGGTGGCCAATGTTCCACACCCAATCTGGGGAGTCCAGTGGGCTCCAGAAGCCAGGGGAAGCCCTCAGGCCAGGAGGTACAGAGCCTGGCAGGTGCTGAGTAGAGGATAATCCTGGCTCTTCCCCATTTTGCATGAGGGAACTGGAGGGCCTGACCCAGTGACTTATTATAGACTCATGAGCTAAATGGATGACGCTGATTTTAAACCAGTAAGTCCTGAGGTGCTTTGTTACACAAGGAAAAGTAGCTGACACCCTGTCTCAATGTTTGGAAGTCCTCAGGAGGAGCCCTCGCCTAAACCCCAGTGGGGCTACTTGGAGTTGATCTTTGGTTCTTTTCTAGCCTAGAACGGTTCCCTCCTTTGGCCCCAAAGTTCTGCCAGCAAAACTAAATTTGCTTTGATCTTCTTGTCTGTCCTTTGAGGTCAGTCCCCTGATTGTCAGTTTGTCTTAAAGGGTGGGGAGATTTCCCTGGGGATTGAGCCCCCTTGGGAGCTGTCCAGAGAGGAGCCGGTGCCCAGGCTGGTGGGTTCTCCTCATGCTGCACTGATGGGCATGATCCCTGAGGTGGCCCAACTCAGTACATTCTAGATTTTCTTCTCTCAGCTCACTGCTGGCCTGGAAAACAGAGGGGATTCCCTACCTGCAGCCACCCCAAAGAAGAAAACCTGTAAGAGCTGGATCCACTTCACACAGCCTCTTCTATCCTTACTTAGCCAGAGACACCAGCATCCGTGCTCCTAAAAGCAAGGGTTCCTTTGGCTTCCTTCCTCTCAACTGCCAAGATCTGTCCATCTCCCTTTGGCCCTGAGCTATCCACAGAATCACCAGGTCCTAGAACTCCGTTTTCTTGCCTGAAGCCAAATTGACAACAAGGGTTTGCAGGTCCTTTCTGAGCAAGTGTGCCCCACCCACTGGTGGGATTGAGGTGTGTCCAGGAGCCTGACACCATCTGCCTGTGCCGAGGCCACAGCATACTCCAGTAGCAGGGCCAGGCGGTGCCCCTGGCTGTGACTGGTGGGCAGACATGTTTTTCTCTCGGTACCCTCCAAGAAACACAGAGCTGGCTGGTACATGCGAGCCTGGAGCCTGAGCACCAGGCCTGCCTAGCAGAGGCCTTTCTTCTCCCCTGTATAGGGAGGGATCCTAAGCCAGGGCACGGGCACCCCAGCATGCTCCAGGGGAGAGGCCCCACTCTGGATGCATCCCGAGCTGTGTGTTCACGGGAGAAATGGCCAAAGCTAACGGGGCACCCATCCACACACAAACATTCCCTCTGAGAAGGGCACATCCCCGGGGTTGCACTTTAACACCCTACTTGCCTGACCCGACCCCAGTGGCCAGCAGAAGAAGGTATGTGTGTGAGGATGTGTGTGAGTGTGTGCCTGTGTGCTCACATGCACATGAGTATGTTACCTGTGTATTGTGAGTGTGGGTAATTTGTGTATTGTGGTGTACAGATGTTCTTTGACTTACATTCACTTTATGTACTGATAAACGAGCTGAACATATCCTAAGACAAACATATATTTAACACACCTACCCTGCCGCTCACCCCAGCTCAGTAACACAGCGCCCTGCAGAATGTCGCTTGTTCCCCTGGTGATTGCTGGGCAGATTGGGAGCTGCAGATCTCCCTGTTGCTGGCATGGAGAGAGAGTCAGAGGGCGTGGCGCCCGCCCGGGGAAGACACAAATTCAACAACGGAAGTGCAACTTGTACTGAATGCTTATCATTTAATATCATCAAGAAGTCGAAATATTTTAAGTCGAACCATCATAAATTGGAGACCGTGTGTATTGTTTGGGGATGTACTTAATATTATGAGCGAGAGAGTGTTCTGTATGCTCACACGTATGTTTGCGTATGTACATACTTGTGCGTGGGTGTGCCTATCTCTGCTCTGAAGCTTCTAGGGCTGAGGGAAGATCTGTTTTGGGTTCTGGTCGGAAACTCGTAGCCTGGGAACAAGAGATAAAGTTGGGGTGTGGATCCTTGAGAATCATTTAGTATTTCCAGTCAGTCTCTAGTTACTGGCAGGGGGCCCCTCCTTCTGGCCCCTTTCCCTTCCCACCCTCATCTCAGTTGTGACACTGATGGTGCTGGAATCCTCACTGCTGTTAATGTCACCTTTCTCCATCCCCATCGCCCCGAGCATCAAGGTGGAGGCGGAGTGGCCGAAGTGCCACATCCTGGGGGAACCTGTCCTTGCCTGTGGAAGGAGGAAGGGGCCAGAATTCGCCTTTACTGCCAGACTCTGTGACTCGATCTGTGGGCTTTTGCTGGCTTCCTGAGCCTGCTGGAGTCCCCAGGTCAGAGTAGAGGAACAGTCCTCAGTCAAGGGTAGAAGGGAGTTGGGGGCTCTTGCACCCCTTCAGTGGGATAGTTCTTGGGAGGGAGGGAGGTCCTGCCTGTCTCCCAGGGGTGCCTGGCAGGCAGTTGCTCAGTCACCTCTCTTTATTGACTGCCTCCTCATCCCTGGCTCACCTCCATATGGCCTCCCCGTGTTTCCTGGGGTCCCCTTCCAAATGCCACACTTGCCTTCACATCCTTAGCTCAGGGGTTCCTCAGGGGCTCCTCTGGGGTGGCGGGGACTCAGATGAAGAGAGTGACTTAAATGAATGACGAGTCAGGCCAAGGACTTGGCCCCTTCAGAGTCTCCGGAGGCCACCAGCCCCAGGAGAAGCACATCTTGGCCCCTGTACTCTTGGGTTCTCCCTGTAGCTGAGTGGGTAAGATCAATTCTGGGACGAGCGTCAACATGACAATTGTAGTGACAGATCTCGAGCCACATCCACCCATCTAGCCTTTTCTGTAATAAAGGGCATTTTTGAGCTCTACTTTTCAGATTTCTACGTCTTGTTCTCAGTTGCTTGGAGAGGAGAAGAAAAGAATGTTATTAATCGACTCTCCTAAAACTCCAATGTTTATCACTATATCCCCAGAACCTAAAAGTGCCAGGGACATCATAGGGACTCATTAATATTTGTTGACTAGAAAATAGTGACAGGAAAATCCAAGCCCATGTCTGCTTTCCTCCCGGGCCATGCTGCTTTTTCTAGACCTTTTCTAAGAAGAGAGGGCTGTGGAGGGACCAGGGGTCTAGGGAGCAGTGGAGAGGCCAGGGGCGCCTGGCTGGACCGCCCTTCTGCACTGGAACATTCGCTGTGAGCTGCAGACCAGGGCCAAGGGCAAGGTCAGGAAGCTCTGCCTGGGGGAAGCCAGGGCTTGGCTGGGGAGGTGCAAATCCCTCTGCATTATCCTGCCAGCCCCGTCTAATCACAGCACTGTGTGTTTTGACTGAGCGGTTCTACCTGCCTCTCGGGATTGATGTGAAGATTAACGCCTGTTTAGCAAATTACAGCTTCCCCAGCACCTCCCGCTCCTGGGAGAGAGGGAGCCGTGGAAACGGAAAATAAAAACAAACTCACCGCACTCCATGTCAAGGCTTGGTCACAGCAATGACAGCACAACTCAACTCTACAAAATGTGGAGGCTTAGCAGAGCTGGGGGAGGTCTGGCACCCACCCGGAGAAGGTGAAGGGTGCCAAGGCCACCCTGGGCCCCGCGGGCAAGCAGGGGCTGAGAGAGAGCGGGAGATGGGGGAGCAATGTTTGGGAAAGACAGCAAGGGCAGCCTGTGGCCCAGGTGTCTCTTCTAAAGGCAGGAGCAGGAAGAAGAGGAGTCCTGTCTGCCACGCAAAGGAGGTGGCAGCCTGGCTGGCCCCAGGGCCCTTTCTGTCACTCTCCAAAGCGGGCTAACATTTCCCATTCTGTTCTTTTGTTCTTTCCAGCGACTCAGAGGAGGCATCTGGGGCATCATGGCTACTTTTGCTGGGTCTGAGGTCTTGAGATTGTGCCAAGCACATGCTCAGCTGGTCCCGGGTGAATAAATTGCCGAGAGAGAAGGCCGGGAGACAGGCCATTCCCATGTGTGCCAGCCAAGCGACTAGGGTGACCTCAGACAGCAGCTTGCTCGGGGCCTGCTTGCAGGGTGGGCTCTCGGAGAGGTCTCAGCCAGAGATAGACAGGCATTAGAAGCTAATTTCTCAGCCCTTGTAGCCCCCATCCTGAGGTAGGAGGCTCCAGTGTGTTCTCCACACCGTCTCCCCTAAGTGCCAGGATGCCCACCAGGACTGAGTCCTAGTGGCCCCCAGTGGGGTGTCCTTCTTGTAAACAACGCTTGTTTCACATTTTTCCCTTGCGTACTACACTGTGTTTCTCCCAAATAAACCAGTTAGGTTTAAACTTGGGTCTCAGGGACTGCTTCTGAGGGAGCCCAAACTAGGTCAGGATCAGAAGGTGGGCTGTGGGGAAGGTGAGGGAAAGGGCGAAAAATTCCCCGGGGGCATGGAACCCACCCTCAAGGCTACTGCTCCCCTCCTCAGAGTAGAAAGGTGTTCCTTTCTTGTCCATCAAAGTCTCCCGCTCCTCTTTTTAAACTCCCAACTCCACCCCCTCTCGCTAATGAACCTTCCCTTTTTCCAGAACAGTTACAATGTGCTAACACAACTTGCCCATCTGTGAGGGGAAGGATTTCCTGATGACAGGCCTCTGGGTGGGGCCCAGCTGGAAGTGCCTCTGGCTGCTAACCCCCTGGGCTGGGCCTGGGCTGGGGACACAAAGCCTTTCTCATGGCTCAGGCCTGTCCTTGCTCCCTCTACCCCCTCACTCTCTCACAGGTGAGATCAGGATTCCGGAATCCTTAGACTCCTAACACAAGAGCGATCTGCCCCAGATGTGTGGCCCTCAGCCATCTGGAGGACAGGTTTTGAAGGGGCCACCATCAGCCTCGGCCGTGATTGGCTCAGAGGGCTTGTGTTTGCTTTACTTTACTTCCTGTCCTGTGCGACAGCTCTGATCTCTGGTTCCCCAGAGAAGAAATGGAAAACACTGCACCCCAAACATGAGCTGCTGACTGTGTCAAGGAGGGGCGTGCCTCTGCGGAGCTCTCAATTCAAGGGCACTTAGAGGGAGCCAGTCTGGTCTGGGGGGCGAGTAAGGAGAGGACCAGGGAGCCCAGGAGAAGGTGTTCAGAGAGTTGAGCTCATTGTGCCTGTGGACCGAAGTGCAGGAAGTGAGGAAAGGGGAGAGAAGGAGCCTGAGAGGGACCACTTAGTCCCGTGGGTGAGGTGAGGGGCAGGCCCTTGGTCTGGGAGGGGCATGGAAGTGAAGGAGGCCCTTGTGTGTACCGGAGCTGTCCCACATGCTTCCCCTTATGTAACTCACATTTACCCGGTGTGTGGGCATTTGTATTCATTTCTCAGACAAGGAAACTGAGGCATTTGAACTGAACCAGCAAAGCCACAAAGTGAAGCCATATCTTGACCTCAGGTCTTGCTGGTTGCAGAGCCCACACCAATACTTCTGGTATAGAGCCTCACTGTGTCCCTCTAGAGATCTGGAGGGCCAGTTGCCAAGTCCTGTTCTTGTGCCCTGCAAGTTGCTTGGTGTCTCAGAAACTCAGCTTCTTCCTCTGGAAAGGGAATCGAGCAGGACTCTCCCACACCTTCCGCTCTCCACGCTGCATGTGCAGTGAGTTGGGCGGCCTAGCAGACAGCTGACCTGTAGGGGCCGGAGGTACGAACCCCAAGTGTGGCCATGGTGTAACTCCTAGGGACTTGAGTAGCTGCATTCTGATAGATCAGGCTGTCCAGGCCTTCTATCTCTCACCGCAATTCTCAGACATACGTGTATCTGCTACCTGTGAAGCTGATCATATGAGGCCAGGTCCGACCAGCTCTGTCCCACTTATATATTTCTGAGTAATAAATGACCCCGAAGCTGGGTGGCCCAAAACAATGACTATTTCATCACTTTGCAGTCTCTTAGGTTGGGAACTCAGGTGGGATTTGACTACATGGTTCTTCTCTGCAAGGCATGGAGGCAGGCCGTGTCTCAGTGATGTTCAGCTGGTGAGGGGGTGGATGGACGGTTCTGGGGGCTTTGCTTTCATAGCTGCAACCCAGGCAGAGATGGCTGGCAGGCTAGGCTTGCCCGGTACTGTCTACCAGGAAGGTAGACAAATTGAGGCTACCTTACAAAAACGTCATAATTGGGCTGGGGGTGTAGCTCAGTGGTAGAGCATATGCTTAGCATGCATGAGGCCCTGGGTTCTATCCCCAGCACCAACCAAACAAGTACATAAATAAGTCAAAGGAAAGCATCAGAATGCCCAGAGCCCTCCACGGCCCATCTCTTCCTTCCTTCTTGTCCCCTCTGCAGATAGCCACACTCCCACTAGCCAGGCAGTCACCTCTTACCACCCCTCTCAGCAGCCACCTGAAACATGCATTCATCGAAAGTGTCAGGGTCTGCACATGTTACTCCCCGGAGGGACATTTTCACTTTAAAATGGTGGCCCCCAGAATGCTGTGGCACAACCAAAAGAATGCATTGCTAATGGTGGAATTTCAGGCATTTATCACAGGCCAGTAGGGGATGTATTTTTCGGCCAAGGGACTTTCCTGCTGTAGACAGTTGGCGGTTGTCTACTCTGAGCCCGTGAACATTAACTTGCTGCCACTGGGGCTCTTAAAGCAGCCTGGACAGCAGCATGGGGCTCTCCAAGCATCACTGAGCATCAGTACTCGGGTGATGCACACGGGGAGGGGCTGATGTTTCTGGGTCGTGCTGGTTGTTGGCTCAGAGCTGCGCAGATTTACTGCTCCACAGTGTAAGGGGGGAGATTAAAGAGAGCAGTGTGCATAGAACCCAAGTTTGTTTGAAATTTAAAATATTTATGTAGCATTGGCTCCCTCAGAGCATTCTATTTTCTTTGCCTCGTTATTATACTTCCCAGCACTCACAAATCTGTATGTTAGAAACAACGAACAAATGTGTCAAAAAAAAAAGATTTTAGGATAACAACCTGATCTAGATAATGCTAATTTCAAACAAAAGGAAAAAACTCCATAAATCCATTACACACACACAGACACCCCCCCCACAGGATTCCAGGATTTTGTTTATCTTACTCGTTTTGTTGGTTTTGTTCTGTCTGATGAAAGGATGAAGTGTAACATGGGTGTGGCCACTATATCTGTTCTAAGAAAAGAAATGTCAGCAATGTCTATGCATATTCCTTTTAATATGCCTCCCACCCCAGACTCTAGCCTTTTAAACCAAACCTTGTAGTACTTAGTTCCATGGAGAGAGGCAGAAAGACTTTTGGGAGGGTCCAAAGAGAGGCACTGAAGACATTAAGGGTGACTTTAAGTGACCACTTATCTTGTGCAGGCCCTGTTCTAAGTGTTTGCTGTGTGTTGACTTCATTTAGCTGTCACCACTACCTGTGAGGCAGGTGCCAAAGTTGTCCCTTTCTACCAAATGAGCACTCAGAGGCCCAGCAAGGTTAAATAAACAGCCCAAAGCTGCAGAGCTGGGAAAAAGTCTCACCAACTGGCTGAAGGCTCTTTCTCCTAATTTGGTTGGAAATCATGAAAAGGCAGAGCATAGCTCTTAACAGCCCCGAGCTTCGCCTTTGAGGGGCTATCAGATGCTCTCGGTGTTAGCAGACCTCTGCCACTTTCCTGGCCGCAGAGCCAGCAGCTACCGCAGGCCTCAGGAACTCTCTTCCGGCCACCAGAGATGGTGGCTTCTCGCAACTGTCCCTTGCTGTGTAGGCTGCCAGCCACCCTCGGTGTTACCAGCCCTGGCTGTTGGTGGCTTTTGGTGTTACCAGCTCCTAGTGTACCAGCTCAGTCTGCTATACTCCAGTTAGAAACTGTTAGCGGGTAAAATGCACCATCCAAAGAGGCTTTTATTAAGACTTATGCTGCAGCGTGGTGGGAACAAGGCAGAGATTGACCCCCTAAGGCTGTGAGGAAGCTGCTTATAAGAAGAAAGAAGCAGGCCCGTGCATGCACAGCGTCAGACTGCCTGTTCGGTCGTACAATGGAGGGGCCGCACACTGACCTGACTGAGGAGGGCTGAGGAAGGCCGAGATCCATCCACAGAGGCTGCGGGGCAGAATCTGCTGGGGTGGACCTGTGACCAGCGCCTGTTTCAACCAAAGCAAATATCTCCTAGAATGTCGTGGGTGTCTGATGTCACCATGGCTGGCTGTGAGGTGTTTGGGGCAGCTACAGGTAAAAAAATAAGTAACAAGTACCTCTTGGGGAACATCGGACCCTTCCGTCCTGTCTTGGGGGAACAGGTGGGACTTGAGCCCTGGCAGTCCAGTCTCAGTACTTGTTAGTTCACCAGGGCACCTATTGATTCTGTTTCTCTGCCTTTGGCCTAGAATTCTGGGATGAATTCATATGAAATCAGGCTAAGGTTAAATTTAAACAGGGAGAGGCTTTGTGCTGTCAGGTAAGGAGAAATTAGCTAGGAAAGCTGGCTGGGCGAGGCTGACCTAGAGGGGCTCTGCTTTCGGAGGATGGGAACTCCAAGCTGCTTGGGAAACATAGCCAAAATCCTCGTTGCCAAATTTGCCTGGACGGTATCAACAGCGAGCTCTGTCCTATTCCTATACCTTTTGCACCCTGTGGCCACCATGGGGGTACCAGGGGCCTCTTTTCCCAGACCAAATGCTTCTAGGAATATGTTTCTCAAGCACACAAAAGCTGCCAGTGTCACTGCACCAGACTTCACTTTGCAAACAGTCTGGTGTTTGGTGGCGAGTTATTTATGGATGTTGGCATGGCCGAGTGCAAAGCACATTATGAGGAGCCAGGAAACCCGGGGCCCGGCCTTGGCTTGGCTGCAACGTGCTGTGGGGTCCTGGGGGTGTCATTTCTCTCTCTGAGTTTCTTCTCTTCATCCAGAAACTAAGAGGTTGGATGATTTGATCTCCAAGTTCCTGAGAGGCCTGAAATTGTAATGATTCTTTGATGAGTGAGAAAAGTAAGTCAACAAAACTTCTAATCGCCAGGAACAAAAGCAGGAGAGAGAATAAGAGAGCGTGGAGGGAAGAAGTCAATCCACAGCAGACTGAAAACAGGACAGGTAGATGGAGTTGTGGGATTTCCAGTCTGCAGAAGCACTGTGACCCCCCAGAATGCCTCTCCGCCTTGTGGTATTATGAACTGAAATCCCCTTAGTGGGGAAAAGTCTCATTGCAGACTAATTTCCAGTGGGAAAGATTTAAACGCAAATAGAAGAATTATTTCATGGATTTAAATTCATACTAACATGTAAATGATGGATACAAGATTCATTTCAAAGAGTATGCTTTGAAGGATGAGGGCCTGGACAAGGACCCTCAAGACAGAGAAAAGAAAAAGCACCCCAAAGTTCTCTTTGGTAAGAGCTATGAAAGAATTCATTAACAGGCTCAGTCTACACCTCAAGGAACCATATGGGTGAGATTCCTGGCTCTGAGAACCGGACAGGAGAGAGGCTGATCCAGCCAAGGTGATGGGGAAGGGCTGCAGGACCTGGCTCGCCCAAGCCTTCCTACGCCCAGGTGACCAGCCGGAAAGACAACCTTGTCTTTTCAAGGACTAGGGAGGGAGCCATGTGCCCAGCTGGCCTGGAGCCTGAGGCAGAGGGGCACGTGGAGGGAAGCCAGGATGTGCTGAGCTGGCGGGTTGGCCACTTCCCCTGTGCAGTCTGCAGACAATTTGTACCTTCGATGTCCTCGCCTTGTAGGAAAGTAGTAGCTTGTGTTCTAAGCAGCCGTCCCTGGCTGTGACATTTCACATGATTTACTCAAGGAGCAGGACATTTGTTTCTCAATGCAGTCACCATAAGAGAGCCCACAGTGATGGATGGAAAAGACATCAGCACAGAGGTGCTGGGACACTGGCCCTGATGCCACCAAGGCACCACAGAGCAGGGACAGAATGAGTGTGGAGGAGGGGTGGAACAGTTCGTGCTTGTCGTTAGTCTAGCCACAGGCGGATGACAGCACCACCAGCTCAGAGAGCAAGACACTGCCGGAGATGGGCTGGGAAATCTGTAGTGGTGTCCCGTTAGCACATGGAGACTGGGGACAGGGCACTAGGGCATCAGACTGCATTTCCTAGCCCAGACCAGCCACACAGCTGTCCTTTCTCAGTCCTGATGAAAAAAGCAAGATCATTCCTGCTGCGTGAGACCTGACACCAAGATATCCCTACAGCGCTTAGCACATCAAGAGTGCTTCCCTTCCGCAGCCCCGCCGCAGCCCCACCCTGCTTCTGGACTTCTATTCCCTTCCTCTCGCTCCTCTGAATCCACTTGGAAAGCCTGGCTTTGCTGTGGTCCCTGGGTGAGCCGAGGGTCACAGTACTCACCCAGCCTGGGGTGGCTGAGGCTGGTTTCCAGGCAACGTGGCCCTTACGGGAGCACTCTGGCTGGTGGACAGAGGTCTAGGGGCTGAGGCTGAAGTTGGACCTGAGCATTCCGCCAATGCAGCAGCAGCCTCAGCAGGGCTGGGGAGCATCCAGATGGGCAGGTGAGCCTAGCAAGCCCCGGGCTCCAGACTGCTTCCAGCAGGGGTGACCATGGGGACAGGGGTTGGGGCACAATGCTCCCTGGCTGTGGACTGAATGTGCCTCTCGGCCTGGAGGAGGGGCACTGCAGCAGGATCAGGGTCCCAACCCTGATGGGTCGGCTGGGGATTTTGGAAGCAGGATACTGAAGGCATGCAGGAATTAGGGTGGCCCTCCTTCCTGTCCCTTTGGATATGGCTGGGGAATGAAGGGGCCAGCACGAAAGCAGAGTTCCCTTCAGAAGCCCATGTCCAAGATGGTGATGAAGATAGTGTGACAGACCATTTCTTGTGACCTGGGTTCAAGGCAGAAAGGGCCAGAGCTGGCTCAGGTCACCAACAGCTATATGGCTCTGTATCCACTACCCCGCCCTCTCTAGGGACAGGATTGGGCCCAAAGCCCACAGAATGGGCAGATTCTTTGGTGAGAGACGAGGCCTGGGCAGGGAGGGGTGACACCTTCCAGCTAGATGATCTGAGACAGCTGTAATGAAGGGACCATTAAGGGAGGCGGGAGCCGAGAGAGGGCAAACCCAGCTCGGGGTGGCGAAGTGCGCAGGAGTTAGCAGTGGCAGGAAGCCACCACCGCCCCTAGGCCACAAGGGATGGGGCGCACTTGTAGAACCTCAAGAGAGTAAATACAGAGGTAGGGGAGGCCACCCAACAGGAGCAGTGGCCTTTAGCAGCAGGACGCAGACAGTGGAAGGTGGCCTAGTGTGCGGGGAATTGGAGGAATAAATTCTCCAGCCCGGATCTCCGGCTTGGCTGTCCTGAAGAGAGAGGCCCATCCTGGCGATCCGCACATGCCAGTCCCCTGGGGTCAGAATGGGCACAGGAGGCTGAGAGGAGCCCCGCACTGGGAGCAGCCCCAGGGCAGGCCCGGAGGAGATGGAGGGCAGAGACTTCTGGTGTGCAGATTGACTGGGAAGGGAGCAACAGGCTAGAGAGGTTGGCGATGGCCTCTTGCTGGCACTCCAACTGTGCTGGGGACATTCTAGTGCTAAGAAAGGACCCTTCTGTCACCTGCAAGTGGTACCATGTGACCACAGTGGGAGGAGTCTGCCCTCAAGCAGACTGAGTTGCCGTCTCCTGTCATATAGGGGTGCTGCTGCCTGAGCCCCGGCTGGGCCTTGGTTCCTCTTTGGATCATGCTGAGCTCTTGTGGTTCTAGGTGATTCCTTCTCTTCCCTTCACACCACCCCCCAGCCACTTCCTCTGGAAAATTTCCCTGGTTACTCTTTCTTCCAAGGCTGGTGTAAATGCCCATGTCATCACTGTGCCCAAAGTGGCCCTGCTCCGTCTCTGCTGGAGCATATCATTCATTGTCCTGATGACATTGTGTGGGATCATCAAGAGCACACTGACGGTCTGACTAGGAAAGCCAGAGCCTGGATCAGCTCCAGATGCCCAATGGGTGCTCAGTAAACTGCCATTAACACAGGCGCTGCCAGGAATTTATCAGGAAGCAGCAAGGTGACCCCAGCCTCACTCCCAGAGAATCCTGTGTTCTGTGTTTTGGTCCCCCGGCATGAAGGCCACGAGATGCTATGGTGCCCTACCTTAGGAACTCCACACACAAAGCAGATGTCCCCGGAGTGTCCGTGGAGTGGAACTCTGCCACCCCGGTTTGCATGGTCCCCCCTGCAGAATGAAAGAAGCCTCCCACGGTAATATAATTTCAGCAGCATAGTGGTAAGAGCAGCGAGAGGCGATCTCCAGCCTCCTATTTATGAAAACAATAGCTCAAGTTTATGTTATGAACAGTAACCACAACCACTTCATTCCCCTCCTGCCACCCTCTCCCCACTCACACACACACCAGACACACATGAAATGCACTTGTACTCCAGCAGGCACAGGGGCTCAGAGACACCCATGTACACACAAGTTCATGGACATTTACGTGTGCACACACACACACACATATACCCCTACATCTCCTAGAGCCCTGGTTTGGGAAAAGGCTGCAGAGGCAGACAAGCTGCCCTCTAGGAAGCATTCTCACTGGTGCTGGAATGAAGACTCTCAATCATGGCTGGTGCTTTCTGGCTCCTCATCGGACTCCGTGGGATACAGGAGAGGGGGCTTCGCAGAGGTCTTGCCTGGTTCTGCATTCCTGCTGTCGAGGCTCTTGGTATGAGCGAGCTGGGGTGCCGGCTGCAGAATAATTTAAAGCACAAATAAAACTCTTGGAGCCACATCAGCAATAGAAAGATCCTCAGGACCACTGCTTCCGCCAAGGTGGGGAGACACACTCGCCTGCAGGGCTGAAGGCAGGGCCAGGGACGGTACCATTTTATGAGCCTCCAGCTCCAGCTTGCAGACTCAGCCCTGGATCCCGCCCACAATGTGTGTTCTGGCTGGCCCAGTCCTCTGTTTCCAGGATGGAAAGGGAGTTGTGCCATTCAGGGTTCAGCGCAAGAAACAGAAAATACTGCAGATATTTCATGCAGAAAGGGATTTAATATGGGGAAGTTGGTGCTTACAGAATCATTGGAATCATAGTCTCCTGAGGTTGCAAATGACTATGAACTGCGAAACATGAACAACAGAAATGGATCCTCTCACAGTCTGGGGGTCCAGAAGTCCACACTCAATGTGTCAGCAGGGCACACTCACTCTGGAAGCCCTAGGGCCCAGTGGCGAACCTGTGGCACGCGTGCTGCAATAATCATGCAGAGCCCTCTCTGTCTGCACGCAAGCCAAGTCTCCCCAGCAGCTGAGCATCAGATAACAGTCATTTTTTCTAAACTAAAGCCCAGCAGCATTGGCACTTTGTGATAAATAAGTGGGTTTTGGGTCGGAGTGTGGGCACTCAGTCTCTAAAAGTTTTGCTATCCCTGCTCTGGAGGAAAAGCCTTCCTTGCCTCCCCCAGCTTCTGGCGGCTATTGCCCTTCCTTGTGGCTACATCACTCTGACCTCTGCCTCTGATTTCATGGGCCTCTCCTCTTCCTTCTGTGTTTTCTCCTCTTCTGTCTGTTATGTGGGTTTGGGGCCTACCTGGGCCACCCCAAAGTTCTCATCTTAACATCTTTAACTTAATTACTTTGGAAAGACTTTTGCCAAATAGGGTCGCGGGCATAGGTTCTGAGGAGGAGGACATGGACAAAGTGTTTGGGTTCTTGTGAAAATTCTAGGCTGGGTCCCGGGAACAACTCCCCAAACCCTGCAGGACTGACCCATCAGGGGTGCCACCGTCTCTGCCACACGTAGGAGGGCGAGGCCCCGGGAAGCCATCCTGGGAGCAGCTGTGTTTAAACCCCACTGCAGAGCCGTGAGCTGCAGAGGAGGAGGCAGCCCTGTGGCAGTGGCGGCTGTCTCCGGATGCTGATGGCACTGGTGAGCCGACGCTGGGGTACCCAGGCCTTTGGGAGCTGCTGGGCGCACCTGGCCACTCGGACTGGGTGGTTGCGGTGGGCTCTTGTGTGTTACCCATTTAGAAGTCGCATGTTTAATTTCCTGGAAAACTCATGATTTTCATTTAGGGAGTGCTTTAGTCCATTTGTGGGGCTGTAAGAAAATACAATGGACTGAGTAATTCATAAAGAACAGAAAGTTATTTTTCACAGTTCTGGAGGCCGGGAAGCCCAAGATCAAGGTGCTGGCAGGTTTTGTGTCTGGTGAGGAATGCTCTCTGCTTCTGACATGGTGCCTTACTGCTGCACACCCAGGAGGGAAGGGACGCTGTGTCCTCACACGGCAGAGGGAGAGAGGGATGAACCCACTCCCTCAGGCCCCTCTATGAGGTGCTAATCCCATCCACGTGGGCACAGCCCTCGTGGCTTGTATCAGTTACTTTTCTCTCGTTGCTGAGACAAAATACCCGACACCCAAAGTTAGGGGAAGAAAGGTTTATTTAGCTCACAGTCTATAGAGGTTTCAGTCCACAGTCAGCTGGGTCCAAGCCATGGCAGACAGGCAGAAGGCAGCAAGGTAAGCAAGGGGTGCAAGCATGGGGTAGGCAAGCCTCTTTCCGTCCCTTATATTTTATCCAGGCTATCTGGCTTAGTCCTAATACCCTTAATCTTAGCATCATATCCTTGATCCCAGCAGAACTACGCCATACCAATCAGTGGGCTAATTTAATAATCACGTACTCTAGATGCAGCCCCACCTATGACCATGAGGCTTTGGGGGGGACATCTAGACACAAATCATAACACGGCCTAATTAGCTTCTAAATGGCCTCATCTCTTAATACTGTCTCATTGGGGTTTAAGTTTCAACATCAATTTTAAGGGGGACACAAACATTGAAACCATAGGAGAAGCCACCCTGTAGCATCAGTCTATGGCTATGTAACATGTCTCCCTGCAACCTCAGGACTTCGGACAATAACAGTTCATTATTGCTCTTGTTCATGGTTCTGTGAGCTGCTCAGGCTCAGCCGGGCAGTTCTTCTGCGCCACGTGGTACCCTTTGGTGTCACAAACATCTGGACAGTCAACTAGTTGGGACTTTATAAGCTAGCAGAGAGTGCTGGTGCTGGCTGGAAGATCTGTGGTGGGCATTGCCCAGAGCACCTTGATTCTCCCACACATGGGCCTCTCCACATGGCTGCTCGAGCTTCCTCACAGCATCCCATGAGTGTGGTTTTGGTTGCTATTTTGACACAGGATCTCACTGTGTAGCCCAGGCTGGCCTTGAACTTGCAGTGATCCTCTTGCCTCAGCTTCCTGAGTGCTGGTACTACAGGCATGTGCCACTGTATGCAGCTGAGGGTGCGTTTTAAACATGAGAAAGAAGAATCCACGGATTTCTTAAGGTCTACTCTTGAAATTTACACAGTATCGTATCTACCATATTTTACTGGTCAAAAGAAGGTACATGGCTGGCCTACATTCAAGGGAGCAGGAAACGGACTCTGTCCTTGGAATGAGTGGTGAAGACTTCGTGGCCACCTTTAATCCATGAATCACCCCCAGGTACTCTCAGGCTATTCGGTTCTGGTGGAGCTCTACCTGGAGTGTGATGTGACCCATCAGAGTATCTTTTCTCTGGTGACAGTGACTGGGCCAGTAATGGCCATGTGGTCCAAGCCAAGCCAACTCACGCTGCAGACTTCTGTTAGAGACTTCACAAAAATATTCTCCTTACTTTGCATGCCAAATTTAAACCAGAGCAAAATGAGAAGATGCCACCACTATCTTATCATCACCAGGGAGTCCAAGAATGATGCCAACAATAGAAGAGAGCCAGAGCCAGGAGGAAAGAAAGGAAGAAACTGAGTCTAGATGACACGGTTTAATTAAATCCTGAATACAACAAAGCCTTTGGATGCTATGGGCATCTTCAAACAGGATTGGCTATGTGCCAGGGACATAGGTAGGGGCCATGCCTGTCTTTTCCTGTGACTCACTACCAGGCGGCGAGTTAGAATGAGAGCAGCCCTCAGATGGAATTTGACCAGCCATACGATGGTTTGTTAGGAAGCAGATATAAGGAAGGTGATGTAATCTGTAGACTTGGAAATGTCCCCACTCTATCTTCAGGCCCTCTGACAGGCATTTTGCATGCAGGATTCATTCTGAGGCAGGTGCAATGATATTCTCTTGGCAGAAGCTGCCAAATTTCTGGGTGGGTGAGGCACCATGGTCCTAGAAAACAGGGAGGTGGTAGAGGACCAAATGAGACTCCAAATTAGAGTGCTGCTCTGGCGGTGCCAGGAGGCCACACTGGCCTTGTTACTGCCCAGTCATGGAGTCCATTGTCCTAAACCACATATCTGAATGCTTCTACTGTCACTATGCTAATTGAGGCACCCTCTGGTGTCGCTCTAGATACAGATATTTGAAGTGGAGTATGGATTCTGTATCAGTCACTTTCCCGTCACTGGAATGCAATGCCCGACACCTGCAGTTGGAGGAAGAGAGGTTTATTTTGACTCACAGTTTCAGAGGTTTTCAGTCCAGGGTTGGCTGACTCTAAGGTAGAGCCATCATGGTGGAAGGGCATGGCAGAGCAGCGATGCTTAGCTCGTGGTGACCGGGAAGCAGAGCAGGGGAACGGTCCACAGAGGAAGGCCCAGATAGAATATGCAAGGCCATGCCTCTGCGACGTACCCAGACACACCCAGAAGTGTGCACCGCCAGGTCCCTGTACCGCTCCCAAACCAGTCAAGTTGACACAATCAAGCTTAACTCTCACAGATTCCTATTAGGGTTTTAGGGTTTTTCGAATGTTAACTAACCACCCAGAGTAAGTATAATCACACACACACACACACACACACACACACACACACACGTTTTGTCTATATGGAGATGTTTTAGAGTAAATCATCATATAGATAATATAGTACTGTTCAGGCGGGATTAGACATCACAGACAGCCTTTTAAAAGAAGTTTTCCCCTTCTTTGGTTGCACAGTGAGGGAAAAGAGGGAACTAACATTGACATCTCTGAGCCAATCAAAGGATCTCAGAGGGCCACGGAGAGGCCCCACACTGTCTAGGAATCCATAAGGAAAAGGGTGTGCTGATGTGTATACGTACTTGGGGTGTGAAGGTGAGGAGCGGTGGCAGCTTTTACAAGATTTTAAAAAGGGTCCTGAGGCCCCAAAACATGAAGAACCCCTGAACCATGCATGGTTGGGGAAAGAAGAGAAAGGCCTTGCTCGCCGATAGCCTTGGGAACACGGAGCGTTTCCCAGTGGCATCAGCTCTACACTTTCTACACTTGTGCGCTGCAAAGAAGCCTTCCACATAATCACGCAAAGCCTGAGAGCCGGGTTAAAGGCTAAGCACTTCAGAAGCAGCAGTGTTTTCATTATTTTATCAAAAAATGTTCAGTTATGATAAAAATCTAAATCAAGCTTACCATTTTCCAGTGTACAATTCAATAATGGTAAGTATAGTCACATTGCTGTAAACTAAATCTCTACAACTTTTTCATCTTGCAAAACTGAAACTCTGTACCCAGTAAACACTCAGTCCCCCATTTTCCTTTCTCCCACAGCTCTGGCAACCACTGCTCTTCTTATTTCTGAGAATTTGACTACAATGGATTCTTTGTAGAAGAGGAACCAGGCAATATTGTATTTGTCTTTCTGTGCCTGCCTAACTTCGCTTAGTGTAATGCCCTCAAACGTTACCTACAGTTGTATGTGACAGGATTTCCTTTGTTTTTAAGGCTGAATAATATTCCATTCTATGTATTGTCCACCTAAACGGAGTGACAGAGAGACGGATTCTCTGAGGCAAAGAGTGCACTGAGGGAGGCCAGGGGATTGCGATCCAGGCCGAGCATGCTGTGGTGGACGATAGGTACATCCAAGGCGTGGAGCTGAGGGGAAGCTTTTAAGGATGAAAAGGAATCCTCCATGGAAGCTGTTTGGGAACAAAGGCCTTGGTTTCCAGGCCTTGTCGCAGGAGGTGGCCCTAGCTCGTTGGTGCAGACAGCTGACAGCTGTTGCTAGGTGAGTTGCGCTACAGCTTATCTGGAATACTGCGGTTTCGCAGAATTGCTCGCACAGTTCCTGTCACACGTCCGTGTGTGGGAAAGCCCCTCCCTCATGGTCCCCTGGTCCATTTTGTTAGAGTTGGACATAGTGATTTCATTTTGATGTGGATATCAAAAGATCAGAGTATTTGCAATATTTTCTTCTTCCGTTCATCTCCAGTGGACATTTAGGTTGCCGCTACCTCTTGGCTATTGTGAATACTGCCGCCAGAACCTGGGCATGTAAATATCTCTTCGAGACCCTGCTTACAACTCCTTTGGGTACACATCCAGAAGTGGGATTGCTAGATCACCATTTTTAATCTCTTGAAGACTCTCCATACTGTTTTCCATAGTGGTGGAAACAACAGTGTTTTTAGCTGAACCTAGAGCAGGGTGACTCAGAGAGTAAGGCATGGGAGTTCTAGTCTCCTTTAAAATAGCTTTGTTGAGCTGGGCATGGAGGCACATGCCTGTAATCCCAGCTACTCAGGAGGCCGAGGCAGGAGGATTGCAAATTCCAGGCCAGTGTGGGCAACATAGAAAGACCCTGTCTCAAATATTAAAAAATAAGGGGTTAGGAATATAGCTCCATGTGAAAGTCTTGGGTCTGATCCCCAGTACCACTCCCCTCAAAAGCTTTCTTGTACATGAAGGTAATGTGGAATAGTGGTTAGGAGCAGTTAGAGCTGGATTTGAATCTCAGCTCCATGACAATCCAGCTTTGTATTAATCTCTTTAGGCCACTCAGCGATGAGATGGGTAATCATAGTGCCTTCGTCACAGGGTGTCATAGGGCCGAAAAGAATGCACAATCGTGTGTATTTAACAAGTACTGATTCAGTGCTTACTGTGAGCCAGGTGCTGCTGGAATCATTTCCCAAGTACCGACCCTCAAAACCATCAAATGCAATAGGAAGCCGAAGCACAAAGGGCAATTAAATAACTTGTCCAAGTTTCCAGAGCTGACGTGGGCCGCTGGGCTCCAAGTCCCACTCACCACCATTGTCTGTGCTGCTTCCTGGGGGGCAGCAGAAGCCGGGCAAGGAGGGGGACTGACGGCTGCCTGGGGACTGGGCACATCTGAGAGTCCTCAGACACAACCTCTGGGCCCTGGCCTTCCTTGGATGTTGAAGCAGAGAATTTAGGGCCGTTTGATCATCTGAGCCTGGCGTGGGTGAGTGCTCAATAAATAAGAACTCTGGTCAGATGTTGGTTCCTCCTGGGCACTTCTGTCCACATCCCCTTTTGGAAATGCACACCTTTGGCAACAAGGTCAACATCTGGCATACCGGGAGTTGGGAGAGTAGCTCAGTGGTAGAGCACTTGCCTAGCATGCACTAGGCTCTAGGTTCGATCCCCAGCACCACCAAAAGAAGAAAGGAAGAAAAGTGACTTCCCAGTTTTGTTAGTGGGCAAGAGAGGACCAGCTGCTTCTCCCAGTGTCTCTCTCCAGACCCCGTGACTCGCACTGCTAGGAATGGGACTTTCCCTGGCAGCCCGAGGGCAGTTGAGGCCTGGGCCTGGGCTCTCCAGTCTCAAATCAGTGCTGTGTGTGTGTGTGTGTGTGTGTGTGTGTGACACACTCCTTACCTCCACGGAAACCCAGTCAACAAAATTCCCGTTCTTCTCTTCAGAGGTTGCACAGATCTTTTTCCCTCCCCCAAGCTTTTATTGAGGGCATTCATGGCATTCCTGACCCTGATCCCCGCCCCCAAGGACAAAGGAAAATGATGAAAATAAATGAGAAAGCCAGAGAAAGAGGGGAAAAGGGAAAGGCAGACAAGGAAGACTCCTTTCCCTACTCTGCGCCGACAACCTTGACCTCCTGGGCGGTTGTCACCACTGCTGCTTCTAGCTTTTGTTATCTCTTCTCTCCAATATTTCAAGTCCTTAGAGCGAGACCCAGGGCACCGTTCTCTGCATCTTGAGGTGAGAGCAAGTAGACAGCAAATAACTTGAGAGGCGAGCAAAGAAGTATTTGGATGCTTTTAAAATTTGTTTTCCGAGCAGGCTGATGATCAGGTAAACACTGTAAGCGCTCGTGAGTGGGCAGAGACCAAATTATAGAAAACGCTCCCTGCGTGCACCATGGACGTGCTCCCGGCCTCCTTATTGTTTCCTCCCACCCTAACACTCAATTTCTTCTCAACAGGCAGCCTGCAGTAAGAGCCCGAAGATCTTGGGAGTGCGTGCTCTCAAAACAAGTTGTTTTTCATCTGAAAATTGGGGACTTTTACTTAAAAAAACAACTACCTATGGCATAAACGTGGCAGAAAAGTGTGAGCATGCGAGAAGCTCGTGAGGGGGCTCTTCCGGGAGACAGGGTGCCCAGTGCAAGGTCCTCCTGCTAGAGCATGCAGAAGTCCCCCTAAAATGCATAGGGACCTCTGGGGACAATGTCCACGTGGGCAGCTCTTTCACACATACCAGCAAACAGAGTCGCTCGCTCAGCTTTGGGTTTTAGTCCACTCTGGTCACCTCCACACTGACCGCCAGAGCCTCCGCCCTGGTCCTGATCAAAACTGTCCCCTTGGGCTGGGGATTTAACTCAGCGGTTAGAGTGCTTCCCTACTAAGCACAAGGCCCTGAGTTTGATCCTCAGCACCAAAAAAAGAAGAAAAAAAAACCCCAGCAAAAAACCCCCAACTGTCCCCTTACCCTTTTCACTAGCAGTTCTACTTCTAGAAACTTTTCCTCTGACATACTTGCCCGTGTCTAGAAAGATACACACAGGAGGCTGCTCACTGCCACATTATTTGTCATGGCACAAAACTGGAAGCATCCTCCGTGTCCATTGGAAGAGGACTGGCAACTGCGTGGTGCAGACTGTGGGACGATTAATGCTCCTACAGTGCGTGCTGATAGGAGATCTGGAAGCCATACACTGGCTGGAAAGAATTAGTGAAGTGCAGAGTAGTGTGCGACCGTTTTGTCCCTGTCCTCTTTGGAATTTCTCCCAACCCGGACCTGGAGATAAGAATTTAGATGCAAATCCCAGCTTGAGAGGTGACCCAGGAAGCACACGGAAGAGAGGGGGATGAAGGGAGCTGGGAGGGGGACAGGAATGACTGCGTGGATGAGCAGTTTACCACTGGGGGTGGCTGGGACTCAGTCCCAGGGGTCCTCCGAGGGACCACGTGGAACATACCCCAGAATCACACCACTGACGGACAAGCTGGTGAGGGTGCTCATCTCCGGCATTTCTAGCCAGCCCGCAGAGTGAAGAGGTGCACTGCTCGGCCAGAGAGCAGCCTCCTACAGACACAGGAAGAGGGAGACTTTGAACGGAAGGTCTGCAGGTGCCTCTGGAGCCGGGTGGAGGTGACCCAGGGGATCTGGGTGGAGTGCCACAACATCTGCAGTGGCCCCATTTGCGGATCTAAAAATTCTTTTAAAAATACACACCGTTGGGTAGGCATAGTGACACATGCCTGTAATCCCAGAATTTGGGAGCCTGAAGCAGGAGGATCTCAAGCTGAAGTCCCACCTGGGCAATTTAGTGACATCTTGTCTCAAAATAAAGTAAAAAGGGCTGGGGACGTGGGCTCAGTGGTAGAGAATTTTCCCAGCACATGTGAGGCCCTGGGTTCAATCCTCAGCACCAAATCCTAAACGAAGCAATACACAGACATTACAGTCTGGAAAAATTCTCGGGCTGTGGACCTAGGGGACAGGAGGGTTGCTGTGGAGAGAGGTACTTTGCACCTCGAACCCTTTGCCTTGTTTGCAGTTTAAAAAGCATTTCCCTGAGTGATGTAAATAATTGAGAAACTGCTTACTCCTTTCAAGGCTGTTCTCTCTGTAGCTGCTAAAGCCCCACTTTAAGGGCTCTGCCCTTCCTGAGTGTCTCCTAGGACCAAATTCCAAGTCCTTGCAAGGACTGTGTGCCAAGTATAATTCCCGTAGATGCACCATCCAAGCTGAGCCCTATGACAATCCTACAGATGGGGAAACTGAGGCTTGAGAATCTAAAGAAATAGTGTCATAGGATGAGAGTGTGGGGGCTGTGGACAGAACCAGAATATTTCCTAAGCTGTGCCTGCAGCCAGGAGGGTCCAGTCCCAGCCCTGGGAAACCATTCATCTGCTCTTCCTCTCCCCATGTGCTGGTAGATGCTGAACCCTTTCTGGGAGTCCCACGCAGAGCCAGTGGGGGAGGGGCGCCCAGCTGAACTGTATCCCTCCAAATCTCTGCTGCTCCCCTAACCCTGGCACCTCAGGTGTGATCTTAGTCAGAGATGGAGTCTTCACAGGGGTCACCAAGTCCAAATTTGGTCTTCGGAATGCTGTGGCCCAACATGACCGGCAGTGTCCTTAGGAAAGGGGCCACTGGGTCACAGAGGCAGACACACAGAGGGAGAGATGAGCCAAGAAAGATCAAATACTGCCCGGAAGTTCCCAGCAGCTCCGAGACAGGCATGCAGCAGGGTTTTCCTCCGTAGCCCTCAGAAGGACCCAAGCCTGCCAACACGTCCATCTTGAATTTCCGGCCTCCAGAACTGGAGCATGGACATTTCTGTTGTTAGGCTTCATTGTTACAGCGGCGGTGAGAAACGCCTATGCCCTATTTCAAGGCTGTCACTGCCTTGTCACCTGCACTCCAGCAGGTATTAGTTTCCCATCTAGAGGGAAAGGACAGGAATTGTGGGTCCCATCTGCCCCTCTCGCCTCTACCCCAGATGGGGCTGAAAAGTCTTGCTGTCAATGAGAACATACGGAGAAATGAAGAGCTCTGGGCAGAGTCTTTGGGAATCACACCCTCACGCTCCCTGTCTTGGAATGAACAAACGCATGACGTCTGAATGAACTCGTAAGTCTCTAGCGTCCTTGGCCTTACTTGAAATAGAAGCTCCTCTGCTTATGAAATTTTGGTCTACAAACTTGATAGAAAGCTGAGCACCAGGAAAAAAAAAAAAGAAAAAAAAAAAGAGTGCTAACCCTGGTGCCACCAGCAAATGGGCAAATGGATGGTAGTCCCGTTAGACAAACAGATTCGATTCCAAGACAGTCATCAGAATCTAGTTTGCTCTCAGTGGAGGTGATTCTGCATTGCCCCCCTCTTCTTTCTCCTGTTTCCCCTCCTTATTGCAAACCTTGGTAATGTACAACATATGGACAGTACAAGGAGCAAATGATGAGTGTGTAGCTCAGTGCATGTTTACAAAGTCGATTCACCTGCTAGCCACGACTGGGATCAAGATTTGACCATCAACAATATCCTAGCTGATATCTCCATATCTCCCAGTCAGTAGGCCACCATTTTTATGATTTCTATCACCATAGATTACCTGAACCTGGTCTTGGCCTTTCTATAAGTGGAATGACACAGAATACATTCTTTTGTATCTGTTTTCTCTCCATATTAGGCATGTGAAATGTTTGTGTTATTGTATGAAGTAGCTTGTCCTTTTCATTGCTACATAATATTCCACAGTACGACTATACCACACCTTCTTTATTTATTCTGTTTCTGATGGACTTTGGGGCAGGTAATCTCAGGTTTGGGCTACTGTGAATAGTGCTGTGATAGATACCATTCTTCAGGGTTTGGTGGGAATATCTGTGCTTATCTACGGGTATTTACCCAGGAGCTAAACTCCTAGGTTGGTCACAGGGTATGCCTCTGTTCAGCTTCAGTGCTTACGAGATAACTTTTCCCATGACTGTGCCAAATTTTACATCCCTCTGCAGCCCATGAAGTTCCAGTCGCTCCACATCCTGACTGCCACTTAGTATTATCAACTCAATTTGCTCTGTTTTGCCACATTGGCTGTGGGGCACGGTGTTTGAATGTACAGTGGCTCGAGTGCATGTTTCCTGGGTGAGCAGTGCCGCTGAGTTCATCACTCCATTCCTCCCTCCCTCACCTCTTTTTCTTACGAGTCCCTCCTTTCCTTATTTACAAGCCAGAGGCCCGAGCACAGGGAAGGGGTCTCCTTGGAGTGCAGCAAAGTCAAGTGCATCCCCCTTTGCCTGTGTCTGTACTCTCTCGTCACCTGGTAGTGTCACAAATGTCACTGCCCCAATACAGATGGATCCCAATAGGGCTGCTGCACACATGCTATAAGGAGCATGGTTTCTGTATTCTGGCCTTGCCCGGTTTGCCACCTTGCAGAATTATTTTCCATTACATAAGAGTCTGCAAAAGGCCTTGAGTTGCTGAAAGGAAAGGCGCTGCATAAAACGCAAACTAACAAAAGCACCAGTATTGAGTAATGGGGGGAGTCCACCGCACCCTTGCAGCGGGAAGAGCCCATTAGCTGATGGCTGCCAGACTCAGCCAGGTAGAAACGGAGAGATCTGCAGGCTGTAAGCAGCCTCCTGGCGCTCAGCCTGGCTGTGGCTGCGCCTGGCCCAGGGAGAGGCACTGTGAGCAGGGGCAGGCCGTGTGTGTCACCAGCCCTCCTCCATTACCCTAACCCTAGGCTCTCCCGAGCGACCCATTTCCAAGGGTGCAGCTTGCCCATCCACGCAATGGGGCTCAGTGTCCTGCAGAGTATGCATTTTACACTTGGTAGAGATTAGAAAGATTGATTTTGTAAGGCAAGTATCATTGCAGAAAAAAGTAGGGGTGCGAAAATGAGCTACCCAGGTCAGATCTGGCCACAAACCTGAGCCTGGCACTTGGAGCCTGGTTTTGGCGGAGGACAGGTGGCACTGGGAACCTGTGAAGCAGTTCTGATTGATGGCTTCCCTCCAACCTGCTGACAGAACCCGAATGGAATTCAGATGGCCCTCAAGGGAAAAGGGGTGGCAGCCCCAGCTCAGAGGCAAATGCTCACCATCCTAACCCAAGCAAAGATAAGCCCAGAATTGGCCCGAGGAGGGGTAAAGACACAGGGCCCAGTGTCACCAAGGAGGTCATGGTGTCCAAGGGATCCACTACTCTTCCCAGGAAAGGTGATCCTGGAGGCCCTCATGATATCAGCAGGTATGTTAGCCAGCTTTCTGTCACTGTGACAAATGCCTGAGAGAAACAACATAAAAAGCAGAAAAGGTTTATTTTGGCTTGGGGTTTCAGTCCATGGCTGATTGGTTCTGTTGGCTTTGGACCTGTGGCAAGGCAGCCCCTCGTGGCATGGAGCATGTGATAAAGGAGGCTGCTGCCCTCATAGCATCCAGGAAGGAAAAAGAGAGAAGGAGGAGCCAGGGTCCCAGTACCCCTTTCAACGGCAGCCCTCAGAGGCCCAAATTCCTTCTGCTAGGCCACTCCTTCCAAAGGTTCCACCCCCTCCCAGCAGTGCCACAGACTGACAACCAAGCCTTAGCACATGGGCTGCAGGAGGACATATCAGATCCACACTACAGTAAGGCCTTGGCTTACCAATAAATTCCATTCTGTGAGAACGTACATAAGTCCGAAGAAGTGAGTCTTATACCGTATTGTCACTTCTGTTTCCACAGTTATTGCTTCGCACTTCCTAGCAGACCCCTCCGCATCACCACTGCTTTTCCTCTTGCTTCCGGACATCCTGGGCTCTGACTGAGCACTGTACTACTGTACACAGTGAGCGCACAGCAGCACAACTGTGACAGTGTCTGGTAGACACGTGAGCTACTTCCATGATTTGTTTGCATCTATGAATGTTTGTGATATAAGGTCCATTTGTATCTGAAATTTTGCAACTTAAACCTTCATAAGTCTGGGACTTACTGTATGACAGCAGCCTGATCCAGGCTCTGATGAGAAGGGAAAAGTGGTCTCAGCGTGGATTTCATGAAGCAAGCAAAGCACTGGGATGTGCTAGGGAGAGTGCAGCAGGGTGAGGGTGCCTGGAGTAGGGGCACCTGTGGAAAGGGAATAAACTGAGGCCAGCTCTGCTTCTGCAGAATGCTCTGCGTGGCCACAGCGGTCATGCCCGTGGGCTACAGTGTGAGGTGCCCCCTGGAGGCGTGCGCGAGGCAGAGGGCCTGAACACCCCACTGTCAAGGGAATTGAGATCTCATCATGGAACCATGGAACCCGGCAGGCCCAGGCTGCACTCTCTGGGGGCTCCTGGAAGCCACCGAAGACAACTCCTGGACACAGCGACTGTTTCCTGGGATTGTCCCTGAGGGTGCTGGGGCTGTGAAGGTCCTGAGGGCAGCTCTTGATCAAGGATGCATTGGCGGCTCAGGTCACTGGCCTTCGGTCGCCCAGTGTGTGGGTGTGACCCAGAGCCTCTTGGGGCCCCACTGCCCGCCCCTTGGCACACCCTTTCTTGCTTCCTCCCCATTCCCTGTCCCACTTCCCTGTCCCTCTCCACGCCTCCTCCCAAGCACACTCTGTGCACCCGAGTCTTCGAGTCTTCGCTTCAGGATGTGGCGATGGGGGAACCCAGACCAAGACACCTTGGAGTCCTCCCTTCCCTGATGGCTGCCAACTGCCTGCCCAGGCCTCGTACTCTGGTCTCTTCCCTCCCACACCCCACCCCGCCTATCAGTACCTTGGGTTTTTTTTTCCACTTTTTAAATTGCTTATACAAATGAATGGGTTTCATTTTGGCAGATTTGTATATACCCATAGCATACTTTGATCGTTTTCACCCCCATCACTTTCCTTAACCGGCCCTCTCCCCAGTTTCATATTTTGAGGCCTTTTCAATGCATATATTTTGCTCATATCCATGCCCCTATCACCCACCTTCACCCGCTCCCCCACCATTTCTTTCCACTTGTCTGATAATAGTCCCCTTCTGCTTTCTTGGCATCTTATTTACATCTCACGTTTTAGGGAGAACATGCCATATTTGTCTTTTTGAGTCTGGCTTATTCCACTCACCATGATTGTCTCCACATCCAACCACTTTCCCCTGCAAATGGCAGAATTTTATTCTTTCTTACGGCTGACGAATCCTCCATTGTGTATATATGTCACATTTTCTTTATCATTCATGTCTCTGTGGGCACCTAGGCTGGTACCACATCTCGGCTATTGTGAGTTGTGCTGCAATAAACCTGTGTATGCAGGAGTCCCCAGAGCGTGCTGATTTGAAGTCCTTCAGGCACATACCAAGGAGTGGTACAGGTGGGTCCAAATGATAGCTCTTGTTTAGTATTTGAGGAGATACTGATCTCCATGGTGGCTCTACTAATCTACATTCCCACCCACAGTGTAGAAGGGTCCCACCTACCCTGGATCTTCACCAGCATTTATTGTTTTCTGTATTCTTGATAACAGCCATTATGACTGAGGTGAGATGGAATCTCAATATAGTTTTGATTTGCGTTTCCTTAATGGCTAAAGATCCCACATTACTTCTTTAAAGCAATTCTGCCCTGCCCAGTTTCTGTGTCTCCACCCCTGCTAGCTCATCTCATTAGAATGTCAAGTAAAGTTTACTTTATAATTTAAGGAAACGAGAAAGTCACCCAGAGATATGGGTGTAACCCGGCAGAAATCAAAAGCGAAAGAATTAGTGCTCGAGTTATTGTATTTGTAATTCAACGCCTCTCTCAAAATTCCCAGCAGATAGGGGATGTGGCGGATTAAATACTGCCTCCAATGCTTACACCCTCATGGAGGTCTAGTCCCCTCCCTCCAGGTTGGGGGTGGGGCGGGGAGTTCCGGGACATCTTTGACCGATAGCATAAGGCAGAAGCCACCCTAGGGCAGCTTCCGCTTCCTGTCTCTGGGACTCTCCCTATGAGAGGTGCTGAGTACAAAGAAGACTCGCTTCCCAGAGGGAGCAGGGGAGAGGCCCTGAGGTGGCCTGAAGCAGGACCCTGCAGAGCAGCCAGGCTGCTGGCCACCAGTGTGGAGTGCCCAATTGTGAACTCTCCCAGCCGAGGCTTGCCTGAACTTCAACTCCACAAGCTGTGAGATACACAGGTTGCTCGTCCCTAAATGAAAATCCAAAAACCAAAAGGCTCCAAAATCTGAAACATTTTTTGTTTTGCAGTACTGGAGAAGAACCCAGGGGTGCTGTACCACTAGCTGTACATACCCAGACCTTTTTTTATTTTTTATTTTGAGACAGGGTCTCGCTAAATCACTAAGTTGCCCAGGCTGGCCTTGAACTTGTGATCCTCCTGCCTCAGCCTCTTTAGTAACTGAAATTACAGGTGTGTACCACTGTGCCTGGTCAAAAGCTGAATCTTTCTGCGCATCAACATGACACCACAAGTCCGATGGTACGATGTACACAAATTTTATTTTATCCATAAAATTATTTAAGAAACTGTATAAAATTATCCTCAGTCTATGAGTGGAAGGTGTACAAGAAAAACACACAGCAATTTCCAGTTTCGACTTGAGTCCCATCTCCAAGATCTTGCATTATGTGTATGCAGATATTCCCAAATCTGAAATCATCTATAATCCTAAATACCTCTGGTCCCAAGAATCTCGGAGAAGGGAGACTCTGCCTGTAATCTGTGGTTTTCTTAGGAAGCCAGTAGATTTGGGGATTGTTTATTATGCACAGTCAATAACTGGAACGGCGGACACTGAAAATCGAGTGTGAGAGCAAAGGAGGGCGGGAAGAAGAGAGGCTACGGGGGGAGCTGGGCAGACAGCAGGCACTTGCAGTGCTCAACCCCACTTTGAGGACAGTGGGTCCCTTCTCCATAAGTTTTCATAAGTGTCATTTACTCCGTGACCCTGTTACTTTTTTATTTTTTATTTTGGGTGGTGGAGGTCCTGGAGAACGAACCCAGGGCCCTCTCACTGAGCTACGTCCCCAATCTTTTTTTCTTTTGAGCCAGGGTCTCGCTAAGTCACTAAGTTGCCCAGACTGAGCTTGAACTTTTGATCCTCCTGCCTCGGCTTCCTTGAGTGCTGGGATCACAGGCAAGCGCCACCATGCTCCCCTATTATCTTTGATTGGATCAGGAAACTGTGCTCCAGGCAAGAACGGCACTTGGTCTCCAGGTTTGGAATTCCGCCATGCTGCAGCAAGGCTGGTGGTGCACATGAGTGGCGAGGGGCCGCCTGGGCCCTGGAGAGGAACAGAGACGTGGGAATGGAGGTGGTTCTGGAGTCTGGAACAGCCAAGGACGAGAGCAGATGACAGGCTGGCTGTGGCTGCTGCCATTTGCAGGACCGAGGCAGAGCCTTGTTCACACACAGCCCTGGGAGCTCGCGTAAGCCCGGGCACCTTGCCTAACCTCATGGTGCCTCAGAGACGCAGAGGACAAAGGAAAGGGAACAGTGTGGTGTCTGCTTCAGCAGCATCTGCGTGTGTCTGGAGGTGGCCTGGGCTCAATCTAGAAAGAACACACTATTCTCTCTCTCTCTCTCTCTCTCTCTCTCTCTCTCTCTCTGTCTGTCTTTCTAATAGTCATTTTCTTCACAGTTTCCCCCGGTAACCCAAAGAGCTGGCCATCATTGTTAACTGTAAGATTAAGTGGTCAGATAGTGGTTTTAAAATATTTTTGAGCCTCATTGCCTTTGGTGTCAAGCAGAATGATAATGAGAATCCAATAAGGTGACTCATATAAAGCCACCCTGATCCAGTGTGGTGGTACATGCCTGAAATCCCAGCATCCTGGGAGGCTGAGGCAGGAGGATTGCAAGTTCGAGCCCAGCCTGAGTAACTTAGTGATTTAGAGAGACCCTGTCTCAAAATAAAAAGTAAAAAGAGCTGAAACATAGCTCAGTGAGAAGGTCCCAGGTTCAATCCCTAGTAACACACACACACACACACACACACACACACACACAGCCATGCTGCTCTGACCCGGGCAGGGGAAGGAAGGCAGAGGGACAGAACCCTGGCAGTGTCACCTCCTCCCACCCTTGAGGCTGCCCCAGGTGTTTACTAGAACGCTATGGAGTCAGAGGCAAAGGATAGCACCCTGGATGAAATTGGAACTTTTCTGCCACTAATTCTCTGACCCCACCTCTTTGAGCCTGAGCTTTCTCAAGTACCAAATTTAGATTACACCTATTAGGGTGCTCTCAGCAAGTTACTCAACAACAATAAGGTTATATTAGGATTTTATATAACAAGAAGTCCAGAGGCAAATGACCTTAGGATGAGTGGTTAAAGAGGTCACCAAAGACAGGTTCTTTCTACCTTTCTGTTCTGCCATTTCCTCATAGTCAAAAAATAGCTGCTGTTGCTCCAACATCTCATATCCTTACACAGCATTTAAAGGCAAGAAGAAGGTGGACGGATGGTGGTAGCAATTCTCTCTTTTTTCAGAGAGAAAAATATTTCTGAGGAAATTTCCACCAAGATCCTTGTTAGGTCTTATTAGCCAGGACAAGGACATCCCTAAACCAAATCATCAAAGAGTGGTGTCTGCATGATGAGTGACCTCAGGTAGTTGAATTATCTCCTGGGGTTGAACCCACTTTCCATGAATAATTGCTACCCAAAAGAAAGCCCAAATAGAAGCCCAATAGAAGCCCAAAACAAAACCGGGCTTCTGGCAGCAAGCAACAAGGTAGGTGGCTATTGGTAAGCTAAGGTACCAAGCGGGTCTAAAGGTCCAACTAGGAAGTGACAGTGAAAAAGCTTGGTCAACTGACTGAGCCTCCGGATATTTGGAACGAATGCTGTAGGCTAAGGTCTTGAACTCTGGGTTTACCTGGTACAGCAGAACACATAAAAGCTGCCTAACAACCAGCTATTTCATCAGCGACTTTGACTCTCCAGGGCCAGGCTGGAGGCAGAGATTTAACCCAAGTCGAGCCCTGCTTCTCTTCTTTGGTAGGCGACTAGCATTCCAGGCCACCAGATATATGTCATCCTTCAAAGCTCACCTCCTTTTCCAAGTGTTTTGTGTCAATTACGTGATTCTGTGCAGGACATGTGCGGCTGGCAAGTGCTCCTAAGCTAGTTACACCATGATGTCACCCAGCCTGAATTGTAAACATGGAGACACAAGGGACCTCATCAGTGCAGTGTGCTCAGTGCCATGTCTGTCCCAGTCCCCATGCACACCAGCTCTTAATAAATGCTTCCTTGCTGTGACATCGACAGGCACAGGAAAAGCAGCAGACACGTCTGGCTGCTGATCTTGTATCTCCCTCTTCCTGGGCCGTCGGGCTCTGGTTTGTGAACCCAGCTTGTTTTGCAAGGGTTTAAGAAAATAAAAGACAGATGACAGGAAATCAGAAATAGATCTTTTGCAAATGGGAAGGGGAGATCGAGAGATGGAGGGAGGGGCAGGGGAGGAGGAAAAGGGGATGAGAAAAGAAT
Source organism: Hystrix cristata (assembly GCA_004026905.1). Taxonomy (NCBI): domain Eukaryota; kingdom Metazoa; phylum Chordata; class Mammalia; order Rodentia; family Hystricidae; genus Hystrix; species Hystrix cristata. The sequence continues at coordinate 89,694 of PVJO010001660.1, read as the reverse complement.
TAAGATGTAGTATGTACAGTAGGTACCAACTCCCCATCATGAATGTATTCATTATGTAATGCAAGCATGTACTAATAAAAAGAAGAAGAACATAGTCTTTGCAACTTCTTGTGACAAAGGGCTCTACTGTCTCCATGAGAAAACATGGAGCCACGCGTGGGTATTGATGTGGGGACATGGGGATGCGCATGGTTCAGGTTTTATAGAGGGTCTGGGTGGGTCTTTAGGTTATTGCAAATGAACATAAGTAGATTTTGGTTCTGCAAAGCTATTAGGTTCTTTTTGGTAAATCTCTGGAGCCTCCAGTAATTAGGGTGGTTGTAGGCGTAAGTCCCCTCCCCACCCTGGGCCACTAGGTTGCTGTGACAGGAAGTCTTCAGGCCAAGCTCTGAGTAAGCTGCACTGAGCAGTCACAGAACTTGTTCTGTCAACTCGGTGACGCTCAGCTCTCTGTCCTTTTAAGAGCCCCAGCAGCTCCACCTGCCAGGGAGGTTTGCCGGAGGCAGGCACAGCAGCTTCCGGCAGCGCTTTCTCTAAACTTCTAGTCCAGGCTGCATTAGCAGCTGGGCGCATGCGGGACCACTCAGCAACCAGCGCGGGCGCAAGCCCCGGGGCGCACTGGCTGTCCCGCTCCGCGCAAGCAAGGGCTACCGAGCGGATCTCTGGTGCTCACTGGGGCGAGGCCGCGGTACTCTGGCCTGCGGGCTTGCTGAGGAAATGCTGGCTGGCTGCTCCCAAACCCCTGTCCCCAAGTAGTCCCACTACCCTCTACCAGCATAGACGAACTCTACCTGCCACACCCCGCAAGTGACAGGGCACAAGACGACTACACATTTCCTGCTCCCCTTTGACACAAATGACTAGAACAGCAAGGTGGCACTACCACCAGAAGTCTGGAGCCACCGACGGGGATGCTCTGGCTCAGTCAGCTCTTATGGATGACCAAGTGTGGGGGAGGAGGCCACAGGGGCCAGAGGGAGGGGCTCCCTGCGGGAACATGATGCCCTGAACTCGTGATGCCCTGAACTCGCACAAGCCCACACGACGGGATGGAAGCCAGAACTTGGAGACCTCTGTGCCAGACCCCACTGGGAAGGAGGGGCAGCAAGAAGGCCAGTCTCTGGGGGAGAGGATCAGCTCTGGAGCCATCAGGGAGGCCTCGGGTCCTGGGTGCACCGCCCCCAAGAGGCAGGTGCGGGCCTGTTCCGGGTGTCCCTTCTCCATCCGCCGCAGACCCCTCCCCCCCAGGCCGAGGAAGCAGCCAGCCGGGGCCATGGCAGCGGCCGAGAGGGCCCCCGACCCTGACTCCCAGCTAGCTCAGCCCGGGAGCCCTCGGGGACCGGCGGGGCGTCTGTCGTGTTGCTCCTCAGTGAGCCCATTTCCCAGGGGCTGGTCCTGTGAGCGCCCCTAAAACACGCGCTGCTTTCCTGGACGCAGACCTGCCTGAGACGCCGGGCTGGGCGTGCAATAACATGACAGTTGACCCCCGAAGCCGCCACCCCCCCCTACGCCCTGAAAGTGTTAAGCCTTCGCCGGGGGCGGAGCGGCGGCCTCCCCGCAGGCCATCTCCCTGGGTCCGCCCGGCTGGGGATCAGGCCCATTGTTATTAAGTAATGACAGCCCAGCTACTCGGCGGATTCCCTTGGGGTTCTGTGTCAGAAACGTCCTCCCAGGCTGCCGCTCGAGCTGACAGGCTCCGGCTCCCACAGGCAGCTGCGATGGTAGGCTGGCTCCTCCGCCGGGTCGCCCGGCGTCACCACCGGCCCGAGCCTGGAGCAGCGGAAAGGGCGCCCCCCTCCCCCAGGTGACGGTGACATCAGCTGTCCGCAGGGACCACGAGCCCCGCGGCCTCCTTCAGCAAGGGGTGGGGCGGTGCCCTGGGCGGGGATGCCTCAAGGCTTAAACCAGTGGGACACTGGCCGCCTGGTCTGTCCTTCCTGCTCTCCGAAGGGTCAGCTCACAGGGCTGTGGTTGCTGCAGACCACACTGTTTTCAAGATGCCCCAGAAACAAGGTCATTTGGGTGGTTCCGCTTCCTAGCAGGTTTTTTTCTTGGGTCTGATTTAAGTAATGGCACAGGTAGCATTTTACATTTACCCAGAAAGAGTTCACAAATCAAAGCATTCTAGAACCTTCGGGAGAAAAAGAAAACGTATATCCACCTCGCCAGTGCTGGGGCCTGTTTCAAAATACAGGCTTTATTATTATTTAGGGCCAACTGCCACTGAAAAAATAGTTTGCACACTCGCAGGTCTCAAGGCGGAAGTGTGTGTCATGCCACAAGCAGGGGCTTCACGGGGAAGCCCTGGGTCTGGTTGGGGGCAGAGGGAAAGGGGGACATGGAGACAAGAGCCTTTACCTGGCTTCCACGGGAAGAGGGCTTGGGTAGCAGGAGTGGGTTTGGGACCAATCAGTCTGAACCAGTTCAGCGGCCTCCGGGGTGTAAGAGCAGTGCCCACGGGTCTGCTACCTGGCCCCGGGTGATCAGGGCAGAGGGATGGTGGTCGGGAGTCTGAAATCCCCTCTTCCCATAAAGAGGTGCAGCCGGCTCAGCACTGGTTCCTTTGCATTTGAAAGGACTCTATTTGGTAGCTCTTAGAATTGGCTAATCCTGAGAGGGGCCGGCCCAGCCACAGTCAGCAAGACCCCAGAGGGCACAGCATCAGAATACAGAAAACAACACGCGGTTAACATAGGTCCTCCTTTAGCCTTCGTCTTGTATGGTTTATGCTGGCTGGAATAATGTTCTATTTATTTGTTTGAAATCCACCTCTAGCACATTCTTAGCAGCATTATTAATCATAGAAATTGGAAACAACTGCAGTGTACAGCAGCATGACAACGATTAAATACACAACAGGCTAGCCATGTTGTGAGATACTATACAGCAAGGGAAAAGAAGGACATACCTGCGTGCACTGATATCTAATGTTCGTGCAGATGTGCTAACATGTTAAAAGTTGTCAAACCACTCACCCAGTGCAGCCTTGTTTCTGTAAAAACAAGGAGTAATCACACATCTTTTGGCTGTGTATGTGCATATGTGCATGTAAGTGAATAGGAAAAACTGGCTACAGGAGGATATACCCAAGAATTAGCAGAGATTTTTTTTCTTTTCTTTTTCTTTCTTTTTCCTGTTCTGTGCCATACTGGAGGCTGGGGATGGGTGGACTTGGCCATTGGCTGGCAGCCCCCGGAAGGAAAGCTTAAGTGGTTGCAGTTGGAGCAGCTGGTCAGGATCCTTTCCTGAAAGGAGGTCAGCTCAGCATAGCCCCGTGTCTGTCACAGAGAGTGCGGGTGCGGTGAGGCGGAGGGGACAGGCAAACCCGCACCTTCCTAGTGTTTGACTTTGGCCATGGAGACCGTACCCATAGATGCAAGTTGTAAACAGAGGACAGACAAATATTTTAACAGGCTCGTATCTGTGACAACTCCCCTTCTTATCTCAAGTTGTCCCTTGCCCTCGGCAGCTCAGGGGCCCGGCATCCACCCGGCTGCAGCTGTTACCAGGTCCTCGTGTTCCCGCTTGAGCGGAGAAGGCTGTAGCTCACGCACTCTCGCCTCTCCTGACTGCATCCGGATAGAGCTGCCATTCCTTTCTAGCCACTGGCTTGGGGGCACTTCGAGGGTCCAGTATGCTGGGTGTGGCAGCAGTGCCAGTGACAGAAGCAAGAGTTTAGGGACTTGCATAGGAGACAGAGGGGCAGTCATCAGCCAGGAGAAGTTCAAGCAAGGGGTGTTAGTGGCCAGAAGAGGGGAGTGTGGTTCAGGTCAAGACAAGCTTCTTGGATGGGTGGCTCGTGGCCTAGGCCTTGGAGGATAGGGAAAGAATGAAAGAGCATTCCAGTAAAAGGGAACAGTGTGTACACAGGCAGGGTGGTGGGAACATGCAGTCTATTTGTAGGCTCCAACCTAAGTTGAAAGTCCAGAGGTCAGATTACCTTCCAACAGGTCCCAACAGTGTCTCCAGTACTGTCTCCCAGACGGGGTTTCTCTTTGTGCTGCCATATGGCATCCTGTGTTGTTGGATTCATTCCCCAAATAAACACCTAGCTCCCCAGCAGCTCTGGGCTGCTTACAAAATGGCTGTCATGGTTCTAGACCTTGCATCCACACACCACACCAGTCAGGGGAAAAGAGAACACCCTTCGATGGCTACTGAAGAGGACGTGGTTGGCATCACTTCCCATAAAGCTCCATCAAATGTCTTTCGACACCTCTGGTTGGGTTATGTGCCTATCTCTGGACCAGCCACAGAGGCTGATTGGATTTCAAGGTCCTGGAAGGGAGATACTGATTGGAGATGCTTTCAGCTTGAACATAATGCCAATTCTTGTGGGCCAAACAGGCTTCAGAATTGACCAGTTACTCCTAAATCTAGAACAGCAGGTGAGATGCCAATGTAGCAAAAGCCTTCCAAAGCATCGCTAGAGGAAAAGACAGGACAATGTAGCGATCCATAATTTTTCTTCCTGCTACACTTTAATTGCCCTTCGCTGGCATGCACTGCATAAATTAAGAGCTAGTTAATGCTGTAATGCGTAAAACAATTTCATGCATCTTAAATATTGCACTTGTACTTTAATTCCACATTAAGTGGTCCCCTGAAATTTTTAAATTTACAAAGTCACTGCTGTGCTACATGAAAAAGGTGCTAATTAAGTGTTAATCAGTAGCCAGATAACCTTCCCTGAACCCTGCCCAAGGTCTCTGAAATGACCTACTGCCAGAAAGCTTGATGTGCTGGCCACGGAATAGAATGAATAGAACGTGGGGAGCAGCCACGAAATGGTTTCCTAGCCACCTCCCAGCCAATTAAGGCAGATTTGCCTATTATGCAGTTCTAATTAAACGACATCCACTATAGTGGACACGAGACTAATAATAATAATGATGGTGATGATGATGATGATAGTATTTAATACTGGCAGAGTCTTCCATATTCAAAACATGGGGAAAACACTAGCCAGCTAAAAAGTGGGCGCCCCTTTCTGGGCAAACAGAGAGCTTGCTAAGAATGCGGAGTCGTGCACAGGACCAGACTTTAGGGGTAGATAGGGTTCTTTCCTGTAAGGGAATCGCCACCCTACAGAGCAGAGCTGCTCAGAGTGAGGGCTGTCGACTGTTGCTATCCACAGTGACGTAAGTGCAGAAGTGTGCACAGTCACTACTCAGAAATCTTGAAAACAACGTGACTTTGAGGTGAGATGACATCGGAGCACGTGACTCTTGCTGACCAGGAAACAGATCAAGTTTGGATTCTATGGCACGTCACATTTGGCATGAGCTCCACTATAGTCACACATGCGCACAGTAGGGTCACATATCAGTTCATTACGTACTGGAAATTGAAAACCACTACCTACCTGTCTGCCTACCCGTCCATCCACAGAAAATCTGGGCCATCGCCACAGGCAGTTTGAGAAGCATGGGTGTGGACCTATCAGTGTGCAGTGAGGGGATGTGGCTTTAGCGACATCCTCAGGAATAAAGGAAAGGATTTGGAGAGGAGGCTTGGCAGCACATGGTTTCACGCCTCTAGATTTTTCTTCTGCTCACTCTCTGCTTAGAACACTCTGTGTCCCCAGCAGCCCCACCCAACATGAAGTCATCTCAGTTCCTGGAGATACTACTTTCTTCTCTTCCCCCTCCCCGCCTCAGCACACAAGCACTCTGCAGTAGCTCAGCTTTTCACGCTGCACTACCTCCATTTATATGGCGCCACCCATACATAAGCAGATGGCTTTGGATGCTTAATGTAGAGTAGATGCTCATTAAATGCTTGCCGAATTCGGTTTTTAAAGAATACTGTGCCAACTATACATAAAATGTGCCACTTTAACCACTTCTAAGTGTACAATCCAGTGGCATCAAGTATTTTAACAATCCAGAACTTTTGTCATCTTGCAAAACTAATACTCTGCCCCCATTAAACAATAACTTGCCTTTGACCCACTCAATCCCTGCATCCCCTGGAAACCACTATTGTCCCTAGGAACTTGCCTACTCTAAGGACCTCCTATGAATGGACTCATATACAGCATTTGTCCCTTTGTAACTGGCTAATTTCACTTAGCTTAATGTCTTCGATCACATGTTGCTCCATATGTCAGAATTTGCTTCCCTCTGAAGTGAATTCAGTAGAGAAACATGCGAGATTATTGTGCAATAATCTCGCAATGTATAGTTGTGCAAGGAGTCGGGCGGTCACCCCACCCCCACCCCATTCTGCCTGTATTGGAAGAAAGAAGAAAAGAGTGTCAATGGCCCAGGAGGTGGCAGCAGAAAACAAAAGCACACTGTGCTCTCCACAGGGTCCCCTCCTCTTCCTGCCCCTGTTGACTCTGGGTCCTGCTCAGCTCTTCAGCTTCTTAAAAGTAGGAACTACCAAATGTGGACTGCCTGCTCAGCAAGGGACATGCCTGACAGTCCAACGTAAGGGCAGGAGAGTAAAAGTGACTGCAGAAATGGACCCGAAGTCCTAGCTGTGGTCCTGCCAACACTCACTGGGTGACCTTGGGAGACCTAACTAACCTCTCAGAGCCTGGCTGACTGAACGGTTCGGGTTCGAGCCCAGCCTAGACAAGGTGCAGTAGCTCACACTGTAATCTCAGTTACTTGGAAGGCTGAAGCAAGAGGGTTGCTTGAGCCCGGGATTTGAGGCCAGCCTGGGCAACACAGTGAGACTCCGTCTTACGCAGGCATGTGTGCACACTCACCCCCCCCACACACACACAATATCAGACGATCATGTAGTATACCTTACAGGGCTGTAGAGGGGCTCTGATGAGGTAATGTATATAAACCAGTTGGTAAACTTTAAAGCACTGCATATGCCAGTTGTCATTTTTATTACCAATGTGAAGGCCGTTATAAAGAAGAAAGTACAACCCATTACTCACGCTTCCTGATGAGAAGGAAAAACGTAGCTGCGGCGTCATTCAGCCTTCATCTTTAGGACATTTCCGATTCTGTTCTCTCTTCTGTCTCCTTCTCCTGCCAAATCTTTGCCTTAGGGGGAGTTCCAGCTCGCTTCAGCCGAATACCATTACCATTCCCTGCCGGCGTACGGAGCACCACGGGTGTCGGCAGACATGGGTGAGCTGTGCTCTGGGGTGCGTGCCAGAGACACAGGGCCAAGGAGCCCACATTGTACAGCGCCACCCGTACATAAGCAGATGTTCACAACATCTCCCATCTGCCCCCTCCCGGGTCCCCCCACCCGCGTTCTCCCTGCCCTGAGCCCCAGGAAGCCCCTGAGCTCTCCTGGCTCCCATTGCCCAGTTCCAGCCAATGAGAAAGCCCCATGGAGAGAGAACTGGGTGGAGGAGAATGAGGCCCAGGATTTCTCCCCAAACTTCTTCCCTGGCAGGTGTATTTGGTCCGACTGATCCCTCCACTGCAGGCCCCTGCTCCTTTCAAAGCGCCCTTCTCCACTCAACTCTGTCCCCTTCTAGGTGTGGGTAGCCGGGAGCTCTCTTGTCACTTTGGGCCAACAACTCCCCCGCTGACAACTCTTGCTTTGTGTATTACCACTACAGTTCCCCCACCTTCCACTCTTTGTTGATGGCCGCTGTGGAAATAAATACTTCTCAAGCCATCCTAACTGCTTCCCATTGGGTCCGCTACTGGTCGGAATGTGTTCCCTCTGAATTCATGTGCTGGAAATGTAGTCTCCAAAGTCATAGGTCGATACTGTTTGGAGGCAGGGTCTTTGGAAGGTAATTCGGAGAAGATGACATCGTGAGGGTGGCGTTAGTGGCTCTAGGGAAGAGGAAGGCAGACCTGAGCTAGCACATTCGCTCTGTCTCTCAAGACGATGCGTCTACCACGTGTTGACGCAGCAAGAGGGCCCTCCTCAGATGCGGAGCAGATCCTGGTCCTGTGCTCCTGGACTTCCCAGGGTCCAAAACTTCTAAACTTCTGTTCTTTCTGAATTACTTAGTCTTGGGTATTTTACCATGGCAACAAAAGGGACTAAGACAGGGAGCTACCTAATGAAAGTACTAGGTGGTATGGAAGGATCATTCTAAGCAGGGCAGGTGTTGTTCCCCTCCCCCATAGCCCCTTCCCACCCAGCCTTTCTTGTCCCCTTCCTGTTTGAGGCTTTAGTCGAAGGAAACAAAGGAGTCGGGCAATATCCAAGAAGACGAAGTTTGGGTATCCGAGAAACCCTGACAAGCTTTTTGGGGTGTGGGGGTATGTTACATGGGCGGGGTGGAGGGACAGAAGCACCCCAAGCGTTCATTTTCAGGAATACTGCTTGTCTGTGGGTGCATGTACCTTACTTCTTGTGGCCTCCATGGGAGTTTGTTGACCACCATTAAAGCAGAACTTAACCTCACTGACTTTTTTCTGTCCCAGGCAGAGTCAGGGACCTTTGACTTTCTGGAACATCACAGTATCACAGTCACCACCAAGCTCCCTTCTTCAAAAATCTTGGATCTCTTTCCCAAAGATGCTGTTCCTCAGATCCCCACCACATCCCCATGGAGACCAGAGGGCGTGAGGTCCCCCCATGGTCATGGCAGATTGGACAAGGGTTGGGCATTTGACCCAAGTCTAGGAGCATGGTGCCAGGATCTGATTGGCCCAGCCAGACCAATCAGATGCTCTCCCAGGGAGGTGGGCTTGGGATATCTTTGCACTTCTAGGCAGTCTCTTCTGGCTCCTTGAACCAAGAGAATGCTTTGTGCCTGGCACAGAGGAGACAGAAATGAACCAAGCAGGGAGGGGCATCAAGGCAGCCTTGCTTGTACAGAGCAGCAACAAAAGCCAAGGGAGAGGAAAGAGGTGCACTTGGAGGAAAGCAGAGAGCAGAGAGCCCCCAGCACCAGAGAGAAGGGCGAAGGAACATGCAGAGCTGCCAAGGTCCCCGCAGGCTCCCCAGTTGCAGCTTCCAATCCCCAGGGCAGCTGCACTCCTGCCCTTGAATCTCTGAGATCGCCTCATGTTCTTCCCATAAATTCTCCCTTTTTACTTAAGCTTGCGCAAGTGGGCTTCTGTTCGATACTGCTGGCCCATCCCTGCCTGAGGCACATCACATGATACAATTAGCTCACAGTCCCTGAGGGGCAATTTATCCTTTTTGCAGACTCTCGGCCATAAATTTTGAATCTCCACCTGGCTTCCTCTTGCCAACCAGTGAGTGTCCTTCTGGGTTAACTTTTGTTTCACCGCTGCCAATGAGCTCGTGTCACCAGATCTAACAGGCTTTCTGTGCCCCTTACCCTGCTTGTCCTCTCGCTGCCCAACGTGGCTTAGCACCCCTTCCACCCTCATTCTCTCCCCTCCTGTGGCTCCTTGGGCATCCTCTCTCCTGCTTCTCTTCCTCCCTCTCCTCTGGCTCTTCATTCGTCTCCTTGCCTGGCTTTCCTGGTGACACAACTGCCCCATTTGTTTGCTTCCCAACCACCTTCCACACCCTGGTTTCCATCATTGGTCTCCAGATGCAACTTTGCACCTACGTTTGAACCTTCTGGGCTCCCATTCCCATCCAGCTGCTAAAGCATCTACGTGGGCTCCCCCATGACCCCTCTAACTTCGCGTGCCCTAAAGTGATCTCAGTATTTCCCCTCCCAAGCCCGACCCCTCTCTGTGTAACCTAGTTTGGTTAATGAGGCAGAAAGTTTCTATGCCCTTCATGGGTGACTCCTAGAGCCCAGGAATTTTGGCTGTGCTTCCCATCTCTCTGCCAGGAAATGCCCACCTTGGGCCGCACTCAAATCATGATTCCAATTTCCTTGACTTTCTCCTTGCTGCTCACATTAGAATGAGTCACACAGGTCTCTGGTGTTAAGGTGCTCCTCTGCCTTCATGGGGGCACAGGGGTGAGCCTGGGGAGCACGAAGGAAGCCCAGAAGGCCAGCATCTCCTCCGGGAGGTTGCTCTGTGGCCTTTGCTCTCTTGGGCACCAGCCCGAAGCCTTCCATTCAGCAACGTGAGAGAGCCCGGGGCGTGAGCGAGTCTTTCAGGATGCTGTGGTGGGGAGGGCAGCTGTGAAGGAGCAGGAGGGCTCCACCCAAACTCAGTCACTTAGAAGCTCAGCACGGGGGCATCATCAGCTTCACCTGGTGGGCAGAGGTCTTCAATAACAGCAGATACAACTACACACCCTTCCTGCACTGTCAGAGCGACCTTAGTCTCTGCCTTCCCCAGAACAAGGCCCATTCTGAAGGATGCATATTTCCCGGGGATGTAGTAGTTAGGGAAATGCTGGCCACTTGTCTTAGATTTGTAAGAGAGCAGATTTAATAGAGGACATTTATAGGTTACAATATTCACCCACAAGCCAGATGCAGGAAGTGCCGAATGTCCATCTATGCACTGGAGACCCGAAAGATCCAATCAAGGGCTGGGAGCCCACAGCACTGTCCCATGTACATCCGTGTCTGCACATGATGGCTGAAGAAATCTTTATTGGAACCAGGATACGATGCTCACAGCAGAGATGACAACCAGAGCACCTCCGAAGGAACAGCAGCCATCCTCGACGACAGCAAGGCCCCGAGCTCCTTCCTCGACGAGGCCACCTGAGTCCCTTTCGGAAGAACCAGCCACAGCAGAGCTTCTCCTGGGAAACAGCCCGCCAACTAGCTTCGGCTCCCGCTGTGCTTTATGTTGCATCAGCAACAGCCCTCATGTGGATCCTCTACGCCCAGCAGCACACCAACTCAGTCCGGGCTGGGCGTTCTGGCGCAAAGTGACCACATTAAATCCACCACACCACTGTAACAAACAAGCCTCCAAGGCCCAGGGGCTTATACTACAGATTATTTATCACTGACAAAAGTCCAAAATGGGTGTTTCCAAAAAACTAGAGGCTCTCCTCTCCAGGGCTTCCAGGACCCAGGCTCCTTCCACCCTGTACCCCTGACCAACTCATCCATATCAAGATGTAGAAGGGGGAGGCTGGGGATTTAGTTCAGTGGTTACAGTGCTTGCCTATCAAGTACAAGGCCCTGAGTTCGATCCCTGGCACCAAAAAAAAAAAAAAAAAATGTAGAAGGGGAAAGAGTACATGGGAAGTTTCTATGAGTCTGATAGCTCTTTTCTACTCATGTGCCATTGGCCAGAACAAGGTCATGTGGCTGCACCTAGTTGCAAAGGGAGCTGGGAAATGTAGTCCACACAATGGCTTGGGAAAGCAGCTAGCTCCTTTCTTTCCCAGGGGCTAACACATTAGGCATTGTGACCCCCTGGTCTCAAAACTCAACATCTGCTGTGGCAAGGAGAGATTCTGAGGGGATAGGACACAGAACAAGACAATCTTGATGGAAACATTTGGCTTATGGAACAGCCAGGAGCCTCTGGAGGAAGGGGGGTTTAGGGGGCAGGAGCCTCCAGGTAACAGCATGACTGGACCTCCAAGGAGGCACCTAAAGTCGGAGAGGTGGCCCTGAATTTGGGATTATGATATTCTCCTGTTTCAGCCTCATCATCTGATTTGCCCTCAACTGCTGCTATACACAAGCCCTTGAGTGCAGGGTTAAGAGTCTGCCTGGGCCTGCTATCCAAAGGTGGCAATTTCTCAGCTCTCATTTGAGATCTGTCGCCCCAGTCCCTGTGCTACTGTGCCCTACAACTGGATAGTGACTTGAGGATAAGAACGACTGAGCTAGAAAAAGATGATCCAAGGTTCTTACAGTTACAAAGGGAGCCACCTGTAAAGAGAGAGAATAGAGCCCGTGATGGAAAAGACTACACTGTCAACCAGGCATGACTGAGTGCCTGTAATCCCAGCACTCCGGGAAGCTAAGGCAGGAGGCTAGAAAGTTCAAGCCCAACCTGGACAACTTAGCAAGATTCTGTCTCAAAAATAAAAATAAATAAATAAAGGGCTGGGGATGTAGGTCAGTGCAAAGGCCCTGGCTTCAGTACCCAGTACTGTGTGTGTGTGTGTGTGTGTGTGTGTGTGTGTGTGTGTGTATCTGTCCAATTCAGTAGCCCTCAGCTACCTAGTTACACATGTTTATTTACATTGATTTAATGTTTATTTTCTTAGTCATACTGGCCACATTTCAAATACTGAATAGCACTGTGTATGTAGCTGGTGGCCACTGAGTTGGCTGGCACAGATATAGGACATTTCCATCACCACAGAAAGTTCTATGGACAGCACAAATCTAAAAGGTACCTTATAAGGTGCCACAGGCAGTCCACGCCTTTGTGAAAAACAGTGCTCAGCAAAAATGCAATGTCTGCTTAGCCCAAGCACTGAAGAGGGAGGGAGGGAAAGAAAAAGGTGAGAAGATAGAAACAGAGACATGTAGAGGAAGGAAGCATCTAGAACGGAAAGAGAACACATACAGAGGAGTGAGGAGAAATGTATTCCTGGATGCAAGGACTCAGGGCACTGTGGGAGAGGGAGTCTGCAGACAAATTCCGAAGAGGTTTGAGTGGGCTCAGGGCGACGGGGTTAACTTGTGAGACAGCTTGAGGCCTGGAAGCAAATAGACCGCTGCAGGCTCCGAGGACCCCCCAGGCCTCCCTCGGCCTCTCTGGAGACTAGGAAATGGTTTGACCTCCCTCTGTTCTCCCTCCCCAGTGGTTTTTCTGCTCCTCACACCTTGCCCAGCCACGGACAGACTGATGCTACCTGCTATCCACAGCTGCCTGGCTCACATCCTCTGAAGCTCGGGAAAGCACTGCCCAGATGAGCCCTTGATTGGCTGCTCCCAGGGCAGGGGCTCCTTTTAATCCAATTAGAGGCAGCCAGCAGGTGAGAGGGACTCCACGGAGAAGAATATGGCTGCCCAGAGGGCAGACCAGCTCCCTAAGAGGGGTACCCACATAATGAGGCACAGTTAGCCCAGGACAGGGGAAGCCATTAGACCTACCCACTCACCAAAGATGTGTAGACAAGTAGCCCCCCAGCACTCTCTGTACATACTGTGGCCCTGTGGGTGAAAGTCCGTGCCTCACACTGTAAGGAGGACCAACAGGATCAGAAACAGGACAAACACTGTTGCCTCTCCAATCTCGGCTCTCGCAGTTAGCTGTGGGACCTTGACAAATTGTTTAACTTCTCTGTGCCTCAGTTCTGCCATACAAAAAGATGGCCAACAATAGTGCCTCCTTTGCAGGTACTTAGCCACTTAGAAGAGTGGTGGGCACGAAGTAAGCATTATGCAAATATTGGCTATGGTTATGATTAGCCTGCAGGAGTTTATGGTCCTGTGAAGATCACAGATGAGTAATCAAATCATAATAACATGTGATGAGTGCAGTAATCAGGGTTGGTGAGAAATGCATCTTTTCCCCCGCTGTGGTACTGGGGATTGAACCCAGGGTCCTCTCACTGAGCTACATCCCTAGTCCTTTTTATTTATTTTGAGACAGGATCTCACTAATTTTCCCAGGCTGGGCTTGAACTTGCAATCCTCCTGCCTAAGAGAAGTACAGTATGCATGTTTTAAGCAGGTGAGCAGTCCCCTCACGCTTGTAAAGGAAAAGGAATAGCCCCATTGGCTTCTACCCCGGAGGAAATCACTTTGACTTTTTGATCTGTTTCTTCTCATCGTTGCCTCCATATTTTTCAATAGCCTGATGGTGAGGTTATTTCTGGATTTGTTACTCTTAAACATTATCCATCTGTTATGAATTCAATTGCATCCCCCCAAAAGATGCTAAAGTCACAATCCCCAGTATTTGTGAATGGGACCTAATTTGGAACTAGGGTTACTATAGATGTTATTAAGATGAGGTCATACTGTAGGGTGGGCCCAATAGGACCGCTGTCCTTCTGAAATGGGGTAGGTGCCAGGTGTAGTTTAGGGTTATTCTGTCACAAGCCCGGGACCTACCAGAAGCCAGGAGAGGGACCTGGACAATCCTTCCTAGACCCTTCCGAAGGAGCCTGGCCTGCTGACACCTTGATCTTGGACTCTAGTGTCTGCAACTGTGAGAGAACACATTTTTGTTGTTTAAGCCACTCAGTGACACTTTGGTATGGCAATCGTAGAAAACAAATTTTTTTTTGCTCAAAAATGAAATTGAGCAGGACCCACCAGAACATATCTACACTGTCTCTTGCCCCCATAATCCTAGTAAAATTATATCACAATTGGTAAATCAATATTCAGTGTTTATAGTATGTTAATTTATTCATGTCATGGGCTTTAAATACATGTGCTTTGCTGCACAAATTTTTATTTTCCTTAGAGTTAACATTTATTTCTTGCCCTCTTTTTGTTTGTTTAGCTTTCTGTGTACCTATTTTTTTTTTTAAGACAGAGTCTTGTTATGTAGTTCAAGTGGCCTTGAAGTCACTATGTAGCTGAGTCTGGCCTCAAGCTCAAGGCAATCCTGCTGCCTCAGCCTCCCCAGTGCTGGGGTTACAGGCGTGCACCACCACACCGAGTTCTGTGTACCTATTCTGAATTTACCCTCAAAGAAATGTACATCTCTTCTGGATACATTCAAACAAACCCCTCGGCTTCATGAACTTTGTTTTGGAGACCTCCATTCCAGAGTCCTGCAGGTTTCTGCTCCTGTAGCCACCACCAGGGCACTAGTCTGAGCTGCTGCTCACCCTGGTGTCTACCTGGCATCGCAGTGACAGTGCTGCTCATCTCTCTCCAACATTAGGGGTCTCTAGCTTTCTGAACACACATTCTTGAGTCTGGATCTTGAATGCCCTCCTAAAACCCATGTGTTAAAGCCTTGGTCAGCAGCTCGTGGCAGTACTGGCAGATGGTGGAATCCTAAGGGGCAGGGGGCCTAGTGGAAGGGGTTGGGTAGCTGGAATGTGTACCTTCAAAGGGAGTGCGAAGCCCCAGCCTTCCCCTTCTCCTTTGCTTCCTGTCAATGAGTTGAGCAATTTTGCTTCCTATGTGCCCCCACTGTGACGTGCCACCTCACTACAAGCCCAAAATAATGAGAACTGATGGTAGACCGGAACCTCCAAAACTGCAAGCCAGAATAAACCTGTTCCCTTTTTGACTTGATTATCTCAGGCATTTTGTTATAGTGATGGAAAGCTAACATCCCACACTTTACGTGTTCATGGTTTACTTTCTGAATTAGTTATCTACTGCTGCATAACAAATCACTCCAAAACTTAGTGACTTAAAATAAAAATGATCATTGATCCTTCTGTGTAACAGCCTCTGTTTCCGGTAGGGTACCCTGGTGTTAACGGAGCACAATGTCTTGAGTCCAGAGTCCTTCACATTCAATGTTTTTAGAAAGCAAATTACAGGTTCAGACGGGTGAGGAGAGGCAACATCTCTGCTCCTTCAACAGATGTATACACAGTCTTGGCTTTGGCCCACTTGTACATCTGCAGTATGGCACCTGTGAGTCCTCAGCCTTTCTGGGGCTCTGCTGCCTGAGCCAGCATGCATGTTGCAGTTTCTATCCCCATAGTTACTTAGCTTCCAGCAGTTGCCAGTCTGTCAAGTCAGTTAACTTTTGTACGTTTGCTTTCTGGCTTCCAAAATGTTGATGACATCTTTTAACAGCTGCATTTTCCTCTTTTCCTTCTTTTCCCTGAATATATATACATACATACATATATATATTCAGTATATATATATATACACACATATATATATTCCTTCTTTTCCCCGAATATATATACATACATATATATATATATATATACCGTTACTGTCATTTTCGTGGGTGCCATGGAGGAGACAATGGGGGCACATAAGTATGTTCAATATCCTATAGCTAACCCATCTATCCATTTTGGGGGTTCGATAAATCCTGAGGCACTCGAGGAGCACAAACTATGCCCCATGTCTCTTGCCTATCTCACCACAGTTGATGTTTCTCAATTTATACCAAAACTGAGGAGGCCTGCTCATCTCCACTGTCCTTCTCCAGGATGCTCAAGCACTGGTAGCTCTTGGCCTTGCAAACGTCACTCCAGATCAGAGAAATGTCTATGCTTCCTAGTTTTGCTTTAGCTCACAGGGCCAGTGTGAGGGGCACTTGCTAAGTGATTCATTCACGCTCATGCTTTTTTGCTTTTAGCTTTTCACTTCCTGTTGGGTTCAAGATTCAAACCCCAGGGTGCTGCCCCTTAACTATCACGCTTGGAGTCCCTTCTTAGGGTGTGTGTGAGCATGTGTGCGTATGTGTGTGCACTCATACATGTGCGCCATTGTGGATGTGTGTAATATGTGCATCGTAAGTGGGGAGGTCATTCAAGAGGAGAAGGGAGAAGCAGGGAGACAGATGGACAGACTAGAGAAAGTTGAGCCATTCAGTCAAAACAGCAAATGCGTTCAGGAGCCCAAATGAGCAAAGTGGAGGAGCTCCAGGGGAAGGCTGTGCTCACAGAGTCATAGCCAGCTTCGTGCTTCAAGGAGGAAGTAGTGGGCAAAGCTCCAACAAAGGCAGTGCCAAGGGGCATGAAGAGAGCAAAGGCCTGTGCCCTCTTCCCTGCCATGGAGTTCAGGAGCCATAAGGGGGGTGAGCGCAATGAGAGGAACTTCGCATTTCCCCAAAGTTCACACACTGAAATCCTAATGCTCCGCATGATGCTGTTAGGAGATAAGGCCTTGAGAGGTGATGGGGTCATGGGGTGAGGACCTCCTGAGTGGGATTTGTGCCCTTATAAATGAGACCACAGAGAGTCCTCACCCTTTTTCTGCCGTGTGAAGGCACTGGAAGAAGTCGACAGTCTGCAACCCAGCAGTGAGCCTGTTACTGGGTTATGGGATTCTGGGGACTCCTTCTAGAGATTCTTTCTAGATTCTTCTTGTCCTGAACAAAGAATTTGACAAAACAAGTGCAAAATGTAGCGAGGTTTTACATTTATTAAAGGTAGGACAAGAAGCATGCTCTGCAGAGTGAATATGGGTCAATTGAAAGTAGGAAAAGAAGTGTACTCTGCAGGGTGAGAGCTGACCACTGTGAAAGAGAGAGCACAGTGGCCACGAACTCAATGGCCACCATCTTTTGTATCCCCACTCCTCAGGCCGACATCAGGTCCCAGCCATCCTATCTTGATTTCTTGCCAAAAGAATTGAAGATCGCATTCTCTGATTGGTCTCAGGTGGAGGGCTTCTGTGCATATCCTGGATCTCGGTGATCAACAGGTCACACTCACTTGCCCAGACAGTTTGCCACACCCTAATCTCCTGCCTCAAGCCCTTCCCAGAAGCCGACCCTGCCACCACCCTGATCTCACACTCAGCATCCAGAACTGTGAGAAGCATACTTCTGTGGTTTATAAGCTGCCCGCCCCATGGTTCTTTGTTGTAGCAGAGCAAGACAGTGATTGGTCCATGGGCTTCCTGGTTTCTGTGCTCAAGGGTAGCCCCTCCCCAAGCTCTGTGCACAGGAAGAGAATTGAAATAGGGGCCAGATGCAGCTTGAATCCCTTAGCCACTATAGGTAGAACCTGGCTCCTTGAACTGGCCCTACATTCCTGGGCTAATTAACTCCCAGTGCTTCCCTCTGAGTGACTTGTGCAACTCTCTCAACTGTCTCTCTTTGTGTGTGTGCATGTGTGTGTGTGTGTGTGTGTGTGTGTGTGTGTACAGAGGTATAAGCCAAGTTCTCCCCAGGCACCTCATTTTTTCTTTTCATTTTTTTGAAGTCTAACATGCACATGGTAGAGTGCACAGACCTTATTTAATGTAAACGTACAGCTAGATGAGTTTGTACATATGTATAGATGTGTGTAACCATCACTCACATGGAACCCTAGAACAATTCCAGCACCTGCCCTGAAGGTTCCCTCATTCCTATCCTAGTCTGGGCCCCCATAAACAACCACTATTGTAGTGTGATTGATTGTTGTCACTTGTTCTTGAACTTCATATAAATGGAATCCAACAGCATTTACGCTTTTGTGTCTGATTCCTTTCACTAAGCAAGATGTCTGTAAAAGTCATTCGTGTTACCGTTGTGGCAGGGTGGGCTGTACGCACTGCTCCTCATCTGAAACACAGAACCACCAAGAACATAAACGCTCGGATTCAGTAATGAATTAAAGAAGCAGAGTTTAAAAATAAAAGAAGACAGTTTATTTGAAAAAAAAAAAGATGGAAAAGAAAGAAGATAGACAGCTACCTTGGGAGGGTAGGAGGCATCAGAGTTGAATACCCCTGAGCTCTCATCTCTGGCTCCTTTTATTTAAGACTAGTGATTTTCCCATCCCCCGTGTGGGCACTTGGAAGTTGTCACCATCTGATTGGCTCTTGTGACCGACTTTGGTCTTAATCTGGGCATGTCTGCCTACATGCTTCTGGGCCATTTTATTTCTTCCTGCCCTTTGTGATGGATACGTGGGAGGGGGAGCTTTAGAGGATGGTAGCTTAGACTTAATGATTAAGTAAAGGGGCTATTATACATTATACATGTGTGTATCTGGTGTAATAATATAGTGATGTTAAAGTGAGAATATGCATGTATGTGGGCATGTCTTATATACTAAATAAGAGTCCTTAGGTGGCTGCCCCTTAGCTCTCTGCATTTTATCAGGTAGATGAAGGCCGCTGGTTTTCCTGGTCTTTTGTGTTTCTGGTTTTCTTGTGTTCTGTTAACTATTCTTGAGACACTCTTACAGTAATCATGTTACCTGGTACCTTTCTTAGTCTAGCTTCTCTCTCTCTGTCTTTCTAATTGCTCTAACTGTACAGTCTACCTGTAGAGGCAGAGGCAGTTTTCAGTAAGTTTCTCTATTATTTTTTAATAAAACATATCTTTCCCCTGCCTAGACACCACCTTTCCCTGCATTACTAAGGTCTCTGTTATTTGTTCTTCCTTGCTGCTGTGTAGTATTCCATTGTGTGACTATAGCACAGTTGATCTACCCCTCTCCTGTGAATGGGGATGTGCAGTTTGGGGGCATTAATTCACAATTTATATGGAATCCTCAGTCTTCCAACAGGGTCACTGAGTGCCAAGATCATTTCCTTCAGATTCCTCTCAGATGTCTGCCCTACTTCCCCCACTCCACCGTTGCCCTGAGGTTCACTAGTCCATTGTCACCTTGGCCAAACCCAGCCTTGCCATTCCCCCATCCGAATCACTGCAAAAGAGGCCTCAACCCAATATCAGACCTATGACCGGCCATAACAAAAGCAGGAAAAGCCCCAGAGATGAGATTCTGGGCAGCTGACGCTGGAGCTGTAACCTCCTCACCCTGCTATTGTGAGGACAACCCGACTGCCCTGTCCTTAGCCCCTGCCTGCAGCTCAGGTCCTTTGTGGGAGCTGCCCCAGAGTGAGTGCCCAGACAAAGGCCAGGGTTCTGCTGAGCTTATTGAAAACAGAAAGAGCCATTGAGATGCAGGAAAACTGCCCATCCTCCTTCCCATCCCTTCCCATGGCCAGGAGTGAACCACTGAGCTTAGGACGGGCGTTGACCAAAACTGGATCAACTCTGAGGCAGCTGTGCCAGTGCCTCCCAGGACCCACTTGTCTGGAGTGCTGGCCTTGACCTGTGCCCTGACCCCCAACTCTCCCACAGATTGGCTGGGAGGGAATGAGGACAAATGTCCTGGATCTTCACTATTAGCAGAAGTCTCCTATCCCTGCTGCAGGCACTGGGGCCGCCCCTTGGAGCCCTCTGCCAGCTCCCAGCTGCTACTGTTCAAGTGAGGCATTGGGTAGATCCTTGAACTTACTGTCCATCTGCCTGGAGAGCTCTTTCCTCTGTTCTGTACTCTTCAGCCTCTTCCCACCATTCACATTGCAAATGGTGACCTCTGAGAGGCCTTCCCTGGCCACCTGGGGTCCATGCAGTACTGTGGGATGGGTGTCGCTGTTTGACTTTCTCGATAGCACTGATGAGGTTATTTATTTGTTTATGTGATTATGAACTATCTCCCCCATTTGAGTGTATACTTGCCATAGACTGAATGTTTGTGTTTCTCCAAATTCCTATATTGGAACCCTAACCCCCAATATGATGGCATTAGGAGGCGGGACCATTGCGAGGCAGTGAAGCCCTCATGATGGGAGAGTGGGATTTGTGCCTTTACAAAGATTGGAGATCTCTCTGTCTGTGTCTGTCTGTCTGTCTGTCTGTCTGTCTCTCTCTCGTGAGGACACAAGGAGAAGGCCATTTGTAAGCCAGAAACAGTATTTACTGCAAACTAAACTTGTGAGTGCCTTGATCTTGGGCCCCCAGCCTCCAGAACTGTGAGAAGCACGTTTCTGTTTGTGAAGCCGCCCAGGCCATGGTATTTTGTTCCAGCCCCAGCTGACCAATGCAAACACAATTAGACCACATCTATCTTGCTCACCAGTGCATCCCTCGGGCCTCCTGGATGGCACACAGCCCAGCAATCTATTGCTATATCACCAATCACCTCAAAGCTTAGTGACTTCAAGCAGTCACTATCTCTCAGTTTCAGTGTGCTGTGAATTTGGACAAGGCTTCGTAGGGATAGATTGCTTTCCCTCTGGAATCCCCAGACCTCTGTTTGGAGGACTCAAAGGCTGCAGCTAGAATCACCTGAAGGCTGTGCACTTGCCTTCCTGGGGGTTTATGGTGGCCTCTTCAGGTACCCTCTCCACATGGCTGAGGCAGGAGACCACGGCATGGCAAGCCAGCTTGGCAAGTGAGTGTGACCTGTCAATCATGGAGCTCCAGGAGACATGTGCCTAAGCCTTGCACCTGTAACCAATCAGAGAATGCTATCTTCAATTCTTCTCATGAGAACTCAAGCAGGTTTTTGATAGGATGGCCTAGACCTGACATCACCCTGAGGAGTAGGAGATACAAAAGATGACTACCATTAAACTCTTGGCCACCATGCTCTCTTTCACAGTGGTCTGCTCTCACCCTGTAGTAGAACTTCTTTTCCTACTTTTAATTGGCCTATACTTGCTCTGTAGAGGATGTTTCTTTTCCTACCTTTAATAAATTTGAAACCTCACTACCTTTGGTGCTTGTTTTGTACAATTCTTTGTTCAGGAAAAGGAAAACCTAGAAAGAATCTCTAGGAGTCCCTAGAACCCTAGAACCTGGTAACATATTTTGGCAAACCCAGCCAGGAGGAGATAAAGCCCTTCAGGCGTGGTTTTTTTTTTTTTTTCTCTCTCTCTCTCTGAAGTCTGTGGACTCGGCTGAGAAGGACCAGTTTAGTTTTTTCTTTCTTTCTGTCTCCTAGGAAAGCTGCAATCCCCTTCTTGTCCTCTCTCTCCCAGGACAGACTTTTTGGTTGCCAAGGGAAGCAGGGGACCAGAAGATGATAAAAATGAATGGAAGCTGGGGAATTCAGGAAGTCTTCTCATAGCTCCAGCAACAGTTTCCCCTACCCCATATGGAGACACCATCTGGGACAGGGGAGAGGAAGCACATGGCCTCTGTACTTTTCCCAGCCAGTAAGAAAGGCCCACAGTTCTACCTCAAATTTATCTCCCGTTTTCATTCTTCTCTTTCCCATTCTCAGTCACTCATTGCAGATATGAGTCAGTTAAGAGCTTCCCGAGAGCCTGTTATTAACCCAGTCACAGAACAGAGCATTCAGGTTCCATGCATATGACATAGAGTTTAGTATGCCTTTTTGCTGTCCTGTTTCTGTTCTCAGTGATACTTTTCTCAACTTTCTCACTCTTTTGGGAGTACGCTTGTGCTCAAAGTCTCATCTGTGCATGTCTCCTAGATGGCCTTTTGTTTCTGGGTATCCTTAGTGAGTCACTTTCTCAGGCCCATTTTTCATCCCAGTCCTTCTTTCTGCCATGTTTGGCAGCTGTTTTAGTTTACATGGTTCCACCATGTTTGGTGGCCATTTTGGTTTGTCATGTGAGTCAGTCACATGGATCAGCCATGTTTATTGGCCATTTTGGTTGGTCATGTGGGTTGGCCACATAGTTTCACTATGTTTGTTTGCCATTTTCTTTTTTTTCAACTGACCTCATGGACGCAGGAAGTCTCACCCTTATAGATAAGAGCTAAGCCGAAGCATATGGACCTCCTCCTCACTTCTCTTCTGAATTGGGTTAGATTCTCTCCTTGTTTCTTCTAATAAAAATGTAGGCAATTTAGAAACGTATGCCCAATGGCCTGAGTGGAACAATGAAAATAGTCAGTAAAGATTAATCCAACCAACTGTGAGTCTGAAAAAGAGGTCTCTACCTCTATTCCTTAAACAAACTAATTACCAAAGTTTTTATTATTGAGATAATAAAAACACAGGCCTTGCTCTGTGTGTCAGGTGGCCAATGTGCCTGACTCATGCCATTGGGAGATTGACCGTCCCCGCTCCCAGAGAGGGGTTAGACTAGCCAAAACCCTCATTTTCTGCTCTGATGAAGATGACTAAGGGGGCCCAGGACAGCCTGTAGTGCCCTTATTAATGGACATCTCTGTCTCCTGTGAGAAACCCTAGGTGACCTTGGATATCAGGGATAGGCGATTTCAACTCTTTTGGCTTCTGCTTTAACTTCCTTCTCTAGAAAAACCCTCCTCTAGATCTCTAACTATAATTAGGGTCATGGAGACCCCTAGTCAGAGTTTCTTTACTCCTACTTTGACATGTCACTTTGAAGGTCGAATGTTCAACCGTGAGTTTTTAATTGTCCCACAGTGTTCTACTCCATTACTAGGAAGAGATTTACCTAGTAAAATTGGGTGCAATTCTCCAATTCTGGCAAAGGTCAAAGCAGATTTTACCTGTTGGGACTATGTCAGGCCGTGCTTCTAGACAGCCTCAGATTACCATAAAGTCTTGTACTGCTCTTAATCTTGCCTCAATGATGCCTACAGGCTCAGATTTTGACCACTCTTGTGCAAGGGGGATTTCTCAGACCTATGCAAGCAGGCAGGACATCAATGACCTGCCCCTCCAAGACGCCAAGAAAGTGTGATTCATTGATGAAAATAGCTTTGTTCTAAAGGACATCGAAATGTTGGTTATGCAGTTGTCAGTTAAAAGGCAAAAAGGCAGAGAGAGAGATATGTGCAGATTTCAAATATGCCTTCCTGGTATCACATACCCATGAAGCGATCTGGAAAGAAAGAGCCTTGCTAACCAATAAGCAATCGTCTATAAAGCACAAGCAAAAAAATTCTACAACTCCTGGAGGCAGTCTATCTTCCGAGGAAAGTCACTATCATTTGTTGCAAAGGACACCAAAGAGGCATATCTAAAGTCTTTTTGGGGAATCAAAAGGCTGGTAGAAAGGCAAGAAAGGCAGCCTTACAACCCCTTGAGACTCTGGCCTTATTCCCCATTTCTGAAGAGCATTCAAACTGGTCCTTCCTCAAGGGATGGAGTTGAAAGCTATAAAAATGCTACATGGGAAATGGTTGCTCGAATTTTCACAGGACTAGAAAAAAAATGCGACTCCTGTGAGCCTCTGGAAGACCTGACCCTTCTGTTCAAAAAGCAATACTCAAGTCCTGCTCCAGGTGCAGATAAATAGAGTCAGCTTAAGAGGGCACCGTATTGAGAAGCTTGCTTTTAATTAGATCCATATGTGGGTAATCTTGCTAGGCCTGTGGCTCTCATGCTCTTGGTAGCCTATCCAATGCCCTTCTTTCCCATTCTTTCTCCTACACAGGAAGTAAGGAAATCTGACCTGTTCCTTCTCATATTTGGGTACTACATCTCCAACCTAATAGTGAAGTTACTCTCCTGACAAATTGACCAAGCCTTCTCCCACTCAACAGACAGCTCAACAATTCTTCACCTGTAGATACTCCTTTCATATTGTCTTCTGACAGGGTTTTTTTTTTTTTTTTACCTTCAACCCTGCCAGTGAGCCACAACGTCCCAAATTATTTGGAGAGCATATAATCCCCAGTAGGTAGGACCTCCAGCCCCTTTCCACAGAAAGTAGCTATATGAAGACAGAGACCTCCATACCCTCAGCACCCCATGAAGAATTATGGGGATTTATATCTCTCGGGGGAAATGAGGCAGGAGATAAGGATGTGGCCAGCCATCTGGGCAAGTGGGTGTTACCTGTCCATCACTAAGATCCAGAGGACATGTACCTAACCCCTGCACCTGGAACCAATTGGCGAGTGCTACCTTCAGTTCCTCTCATGAGACCCCAAGAAGGTTTTTGATAGGATGGCCTAGACCTGATGTAAGCCTGAGGAGAGGAGATACAAAAGATGGTGGCTATTAAACTCTTGACCACTGTGCTCTCGCTTTCACAGTGGTCAGCTCTCAGCCTGCAGAGTACACTTCTTTTCCTACTTTCAATTGGCCTACATTCACTCTGCAGAGCATGTTTCTTTTCCTACCTTTAATAAATGTAAAACATCACTGCCTTTTGCATTTGCTTTTTCCAATTCTTTGTTCAGGACAAGAAGAACCTAGAAAGAATCTCTAGAAGGAATCTCCAGAATCTGGTAACGTGGCTAGTCTGGGCTGCCTCACAGTATAGCTGCAAAGCTCCAAGGTAACATCTTAAGATGGGCTGGCAAAGTGAAGTCACTGTTCTTCAGTGCTGGGGATGGAACCCAGGACCTTACATGCACTAGCGACATGCTTACCACTGAGCCACACCCTCAGCCCCTATGTTGTCTTTTAAGAACTTGGCTTAGAAATCAAATAATTTCACTTCTGTTGTTACATACCTTCCCAGATTCAAGGGGAGGGAACATAGAGCCCACCTTTTTGATGAGCAAGGCCTCAATATCACATTATAAAAAGAGTATGTGAACTGGGCATGGTGGCACATGTCTATAATGCCAGCACTCTGGGAGGTCAAGGCAGGAGGATTACAAGTTCGAGCCCAGCCTGAGCAACTTAGCAACTCAGCAAGACACTGTCTCAAATAAAAAAATAATACAAAGGCCTGGGGATGTAGCTCAGCCTGAAGGCCCTGGGTTCATTCCCCAGTACCAGAAAAAAAAAAGAAGGGGCATGTGGATTGGGATGTGCTGGGATCTGTGGTAGCAATCTTTAAAAAGTGCAAACTGCCATGCTATTCAGTGTACATGTGAATTATTCCTCATAGCTTCTTTCCCCAGCTCCTTTCTCTGCCACTTATGTGACTTGGGAAAACTGACTGTATTAGTCAGGGCTCTCCAGAGGCACAGAACCAGTGCTGTGTGTGTGTGTGTGTGTGTGTGTTTGTGTGTGTGTGTGTATGCATGTGTGTGTGTATGTGGTGTTGTGGAGGAAGAAAAACAAGCCCTATAGATTAGACTGACAAGAGACAGCTTAACAAGAGGAAAAATGTACACATGAGTTTCACATGACAGAGGCATCTTCATAAGGAAATGAAGACCCAAAGAAAATGCTAAACCACAGTGCTATTGTACTGGGTTTTCTGAAGGGTAGAAAGTGCTGGAAAATGTGATAGGGCAAAGGGATAGGAGCTAAGGGAAATAAACTAGGGGACAGTCCAGGGCATGCAGAAGGCAGCAAAGCAGCGAAGCAACTTCTTTCTGTCCCTCATATTCCATCCAGTCTACCATGGGGCACCCTTAACCCTAGCATCATATCCTTAATCAAAGTATTGCACACCCTAGATCCAGCCACCTCTGAAAAGCCCCACCTATGACCACATGAAGCTTTGGAGGGACATCTAGACACAAACCATAACACTTCTCCCCTGTCCCTCAAAAGACTCATGCTCATCCTGTTATGCAAAGAGTTTTTAGTCTGTCTCCAGGAGTTGCCAAAGTCCTAAAAGTTTCAGCATTGCTGAAAAGTCCAAATCCAAAGTCTCCTCTGAGATTTAAGGGAAACTTAGCTGTGAGCCCCTGTACAAATGAAAAGAAAGTTAAACACTTCCAACACATAACGGCACGGGATTAACATTACCATTCCAAAAGGTACAAAGAGGGAGATAGAAGACAACAGGACCAAAGCAAGTCCAAAATTCAACAGGGCAAACATTTAGTTTCGTAGCTCCACGTCCAGCATCTGGTGCAATCTGTGGCAAGATGTGAACTCCAAAGGGCTTGAGTGGATCCACCCCTATTCTTGCCAATAGTTTTTGCTCCTATGGCTTCTCTCATGGGCTGGCTTGCTCATTCCTTGCAAATTTCCTCAGATGATCCACGTTCCTGGCTTCTCCAACCTTCTGGGGTCTCCAGTGCACCTTCGGCTTCACACTCACAGCTTCACATGCTGCCCTCTCAGGGGCACACTGCCTGGCCTCGCAGCCTTCTTCTGAAATCTGGGTGGAAGCCTTCCTGACCCCACAACTCTTGCATTCTGCACACACCTAAAACCAGCACCACTTGAATAACACCAAGGTTCGCCACCCACTGGAGCAGTAGCCAGGCTTCCCTCTCTCTTGGCTGTAGGGGTGGAGTGCCTGGATTGCTGAGCACTCCGAACCCAATCTTGAGGAACAACTTCCCTAGGCTGCCACCACTCTCGAACATGGTGCCCTGGGCCTTTCTTCTCAAAGTGAAGTCTTTCACCTCTGCAACTGCGAGGCTGCAAAGGCTGCAGTTCTGTTCTTGTGATGTCTTCAAGCCATCTTTTCTATTGTCCTGTTCCTTTTCTGCAGCAAAGTTCTCCTCTGTTCCATCTTTGCAGTTCATAACTTTACTGGAGCTTCCTTTCTGGTCAAATTCAAAACATTTAAAATCATTCCGCGGGGTTCTTTGCTCTTAATTCTCAACATAGTTCTAGCTAGAAGCCCCCAACAGTAACCATGCCATCACTGCAACATTAGAACGCCTTGAAATTTCTTCTGCAAGATTAAGTAGTCTACTACATTTAATCCCAGTCTCAGGCAAAGTCTCTGGACAAGAGCAAAATGCAGACACATTTTATGCCAAAGCATAGCACACATGCTCTGGAATCCAACAGCCAACGTAGTCCTTCTTCCCACCTGAGCCTGGTCTATTCCAGCAGCATTTCTATCAGCATTTTGGTCTTCTGAACTCTGACCAGAATCTCCTATCCAGTACAGTTTAAAGCATTCCAGAGCTGCTCCCTCAGCTGGCATCTCAAAACCTTTCCAATCCTTCCCATAAGCCAGTTCCAAAGTCTCCTGAACCACATGGTCAGGTCTAGTCACAGCGATGACCCCACTTCTCTAGTACCAAAATCTGCCTTAGTTACTTTTCTTGTTGCTGAGACAAAATATCTGACATCCAAAGTTAAAGGGGGAAATGTTTCTTTCAGTTTACAGTCTGTAGAGGTTTCAGTCCAGAGTCAGCTGGCTCCAAGCCAGGCTGGCATGGCAGAGGGGCATCGCAGAGGAAAAACGGTTCATGGCAGGCAGAAGGCAGCAAAGCAGCTAAGCAGCTTCTTTTTGTCCCTTATATTCCATCCCCAAAGGGCAGGTAGCACTCACACCCAGGTTGGAGCACCCTTAATCCCAGCATCATATCCTTAATCTCAGCATCACACACCCTATATCCAGTCACCTCTGAAAAGCCTCACTTATGACTGTATGAGGCGTTAAGGGAACATCCAGATACAAGCCATAATAGGTAGTAAGTACTTAGCACAGTCCCTGGCACACTAGGCACTCAGAAAGTGTGACTGAAATCTGTTTCTAACTGGGCTTTATGTGCAAGTCCTCAGAGAGAGATCTGCATTTTCACAGAAGACTCTATCTCAAAGGCATGGTTTTGTCATGGTGGAACTTTCCAACAGAATAATGGGAGGAAGAGGACTTCTGAGGTCACTTGAGGTCACGCTACACAAGTGACCATCAGTTTTGGTTCCAGATAAGGTGAAAGTTTGAGAAAGAGAAAGAGTCTAGCCGAGGATGTGCCTGATACAGGCAATCTCCCCAGGGAAAGAATCTACATTGGCTGTAACAAACACTGAGGGTGAGGACAGCAGGGTACAGTGGGCAGCAAAGGCCCTGGTCTCAGAGCGTCTGTGGGTCAGCAACAAGGTCAGTAAATATTTATACCAATGCAAATAGAATTACAAGTGGACGGCCATATTCTGCAGGGAAAGAATTTGCAAACTTGGAAACTGACTGTGACTAGAGGGACCGGGAGGGTAGGGGAGAGACACACAAGCTGAGCTGTGAGGATGAGGGGCATTGGCCAGGCAAAGGAGGAAGGGAAAAGCATTGCAGACAGCGGGAATAGCATGTACATATCCTGCGATGGGAGGGAACATCGCATACTTGAGAACTGACAGAAGATCTGTGGGACAGTGGTGAGAGAGGTTGAAGTAGCCAGCAGACACCAGGCTGTACTGGCCTGGCCGTAAATTGTAGGTCATAGTGAGGGTTTGGATCTTTATTTAGAGAGCAAGGGACAACCATGGGAGGGTTGGTTTATTTATTTTATTTATTTCAGTGCTGGAGATGGAACCCAGGACCTGGTACATGCCAGGCAAGTGCTCTACCACTGAGGCCCACCCCAGCCCCACTGGAGGTTTAAGTGGGGTGTATGATGCAGTCAGATCTGTGTGGTTCATGGTCTCCCTGGAAACCACATGTAGACTCACCCGTGGGGAGAGTAAGCAGCGGTCCAGGTGAACGGCTCTGGCCATCTTGGACCAGAGTGGACGCTGTGGAGGTGAAAAGCCTGGAAACATCAAGCTGATGCAGAACATCACTCACCTCCCAGCAGAGACCATGGCCCCAGAACATGATATCATGGAGAAAACACAAAGCAGATCTGAGTTCAAATTCTGAAAGTACCTATCACGAACAGTGTGAGCTCTGGCAAATTTCTAAACTTCTCTGTAGTTCAATGTTCCTCTGTGTAAAATAAGGCTAACAAGGCATACTTGCTGGGATGTTGTGCAGATTAGATGAGATGCCTCCGGGGTGGCTGGCACCTAGCAGGGCGGGGCACTGAGGTGCCCCACACCTTGATACGTAATAAATCCTGGTCAACGAGGGATGGTTTTGTTTTCGCTCTAAGTGATGTGATGTGATGTGCATTTGCCACACTGTTTCAGAATGTTCAAGTCTGCCCCAAAGGCACAGAGACAAGAGAGATGGAAGACTGCTGTCATTGAGAAGTCAGTCAGTTGGGCACGGTGCACGCTTGTAATCCCAGCATTCAGGAGGCTGAGGCAGGAGGATCATCACCAGTTATGTAGGCCAGCCTGGGCTACATAGTGAGTTCAAGGCCAGCCTGAACTACATAGTGAGAGCCTGTCTCAAAAAACAAACAAACAAAGAAAGAGAAGTAAGTTTGTGATGTGGGAGAAGCATACCACAGATAAGGAAGAGCCCATGTGTGAACACGGAAAGAGACGGAAGGAGCAAGAGTGTCCTTATATTCCTCGAGGCTCTAAATACACAAGAGACGTGACATTTTGACATTTACAAAGTCCTAAATATTCATGGTCAACTAGCTATACATGAGGCAGACAAGGCACTCAGTATTCAGCCACCCACTGGTGACACTCGTTCCAGCCCCATGTGTCCTCTGCCCAAGAAATGCTGATAACCTCCATGGCTGCTCCTCAGGCTGATCAGAGTGAGCACAGCGGTGGCTTCCTCATCTCCACATCTCCCAGAAAGAGGGAAAGACCGAATGGTCACTGTTGGCCCCAGGTACCTTCTAGATATCCACGGACTTCAAACTACAGTACTGACATCACAAGCACAACCAGCAGGGAAG
This sequence comes from Hystrix cristata, assembly GCA_004026905.1. Lineage (NCBI taxonomy): Eukaryota > Metazoa > Chordata > Mammalia > Rodentia > Hystricidae > Hystrix > Hystrix cristata. Next base: position 60,256 of record PVJO010001660.1, on the reverse strand, counting down.
GCAGATGGACGCAGCAAGGATGCGTCCTACCCCAGGATTCGGGGATCATGGCTGTTCCCCCTCTGGTCCCCTGCCCTACGTGTGGGAACCTATTCTTTGCCTCTCTCCCTCCCTCCCTCCCTCCCTCCCTCTCTCTTTGCAGTACTGAGAATTGAACCTAAGGCCTTTGCACTGAGCTACAGTCCCAGCTCGCTCTTTTGAGATAGGATCTCACTAAGTTGCTTAATTGTCCAGGCTGAGCTTGAACTTTTGATCCTCCTGCCTCAGCCTCCCAGAGTGCTGGGATTACAGGTGCGCACCCCCACACCTGACTCACTGTTTTCAGTTTTATACACTGTGTAGTTGAAACTGCATCCTGGTGTGCAAGCCTTTCCTTCCTGGGATCGCTCTTGGAGGCTGCTGTTGCTTGGAGGTGAGTTCTCACATAACGACTGAGTCACCATGGAGAGTGAAACTGTGCTGACTCCATGTCAGAGGCAGCATTGTTCTGAGCAAGTCGGGCATTGAGGTGGAAGAATGAGAAGAGGTGTGGCTCCCAGCACAGCAGCATGGAGGAAGTCACGATTCTCTGGTTTGTGCGGCTTCCTCTGCCATAAGGATGTTGAAAGGAAGTCATGGTGGACAAGGGATCAGAGGACAGAGGGTTGAAGACTGACAGCTTTGAATGACTGTAAAGACACCCAAAACCTGCTGTAGGGAATGACTTGAGCCCATCGTCCACTTGTTTAGTATGTAGAAAGGAATCCCCAAATTGGAAAACTGTTCCAAACACCAAGAGGTTTAGAACCCTGTGGCAGGTAGGAAGCTATGCTGCAGTAAGAATGGTCCCCCCAGTAACTTAGCACAAGATTTATTTCTCACACACACAATCCACCCGTTCGGGGTTGGCTGGGGTTTGCCGTAGCTGGTGCTCAGGGCAGGACACAGGTTGGCAGGCCACTGTTGGGAATATTGCCATCCATGTTTGCAGGGGGAACATAAGCTCGGGAAGGCTTCACCCCAGCAATGGAATGTGCTGGCCAAGAATCCACACACATCACTTCCTGCCTGCGTCCCATCGGTCAGGACGGGTCACGTGGCCAGGAAGTGCAACTCCGCCGTGTGCTCCCTCAGAAGGCTGAGAGCCAGAAACAAGTAGGGGGCGTCTCTCTTTGACTTCTACAGCACCTTCACTGGTAAATGTGAAGACGCCAGCCATAGGAGGGTGTCCAGACTGGACGATGAGGCCCAGAGCCCGGAGCCTGTCTTCACAAAACCTTCTGAGGTTCCGACACCACAGGCATTCCTGGATGACTCTGTTCTGCAGAGGCCAGTGTTTTCGAAACCTCTGTTCACTTCGATGACCTCCTTCGTCCCCTCGGGAGAGTTATCGCAGGACAAAGTAGAAAGTGACTGGTGCCTTGGGCAGCAGACACATCAGTGACATGTGCAGTGGCCAGAAGGGAAGGAAGGGTCTGGAAAGAAAGGCAATGAATAGGAGACAACAGGGTGGCTGCGTGACCTTGACATGACCTTTCCAATTTAACTGGGGAATAGGTAAGTGCTTTTGGCTTTTTAAATAACACTTACTTTAAGTAGCCCTGTTAATTAGTATTAATCAGCAGCTCGTAGTTTCTGTTGCCTCCTAATTGGCAGTTTGCAAGTCATGAAATTGAGGGGAGAATGGGGTAAGGCAAGGGGGCTCTGGCTCCCTGGAATAGCAATTACCGATCATTCACGGAAGGCAGGGCCACTGCCATATTGACACATTTTTTTCCCCTGAGCCGTGCTCCTTGCTGCGCTGGACACCGGCCACACCCAGCTTTCTCCACAGGTGGCTGCTGTGGTTTCAGGCCAGTAGCGTTTCATCTGCAGCCCTGTTGAGCCATGGACCATGGATCCTGCACAAACCCTTTTCAGAGATGTCGTCACTTGCCAGTGCCTGTTCCGGCATGTTCTCTTTCTGCTTCCTCTGCAGCCTTGGTGAACAACCTTGCCACGACAGAAGTTGCCAGATCTCTGAGAGTGTCCCAGATGTCTGCTCCCTGGGGGAAAAGGTGTGTCAGCTCAGAGAGCTGGCTCCGGGTAGCTGGCAGGAGTGCTGGTTTCTAGGAGGCCATGCAGATGTTTGCCCCTGGGCTTTGGAGTCACTGAAACTAGGGTTGGAGTCCCAGCACCTCCACTTGCTTGCTATGTGACCATGTGCTCATCCCACAGAACCCCTCTGAGCCTGTTTTCTTACACTGCTTTGGATGGACTTGCTCTGAGAGTTTGCCTACCTTACAGGGATCAGTTATTCTAAACAAATACTAGAGTCATTAGACCAAAGTATAGCCCTGATGAGGCCTTTGGCACAAACCTAAGTCTGAAGTGAGACTCTCAGCACCTGCCACCAGGAGACCTCAGTCTCCCCTGGGCACTTGGAACCCAACTGCTTTTGATAGACAATATCTAACTCCCCGTGGGAGCCTTGAGCCAGGTGGTGATGTAGCATCAATATCTTCCACAGCTCTGTGGCTTGTGGGAGGAGATTGAGAACAGCTAGCGGGCTTCTCCTGGTGTGTGTAGACCTTAGAGGGATTTCTGGTCTCAGAGGTTGCTCTAGGCCTTGCCCCAGAAGGACCCTGGCAGTCCCACATCAGCCCTCAGCTCCAGACACCAAATCAACAGAGGACTTTCCCTCGTGGTATTTGCTATTTGTACCACTTAAGGTGATGTTCAACTGCAAACAGGAGATGGTTGCAGCACAAATGAGACTTTCTTTCTGAATGGGCACAGATATCCATCTTACCTCCTCCCTCTCTCTGTGTGGCTCCTCATCTTTGTTCATCTTCTGTTGATATAAAAGAATTCCTGAGACAGAATGATTTTTAAAGGAAAGTGTATTTAGTTCAAGGTTCTGGAGGCTGGAAATCCAAGATTGGGTAGCTACATCTGGTGAACTAGAGTTGGTTTGCAACTTTCTTTTTTGTTTTTTTTTCCTTGTATTTTTTTGTTTTTGTGGTTTGCAACTTTCAACCACAACAAAAACTAAGACAATCACAATCAAGATAGCTTCCTCAGCCCTGTATCAGCAGCGTTGCCCATTTTGTTATGCCCCCAAATCATGTGGAAGTGTTTGTTTAAAACATTGATTTTTTTGGATCCCATCTCCCCCAGAAATTTTGACTCCCTGTGTCTGCAGTGAGGGCAGGACCTGTGTTTCTAACCTCTTCCCCCATTCTATTGTAAGTTGTCCAAAGACAACAGCTTAAGAAATGTGGATTTATAGCTAGTTCAGTGGTATGTGGGTTACTATTGCTGTGTAACAACTAGCTCCAAATTTATGAGCTCAAAATAACCACTATTTTATTTTGCTCATAGATTCTGTGTGTCGGGAATTTGGAAAGGGCATAACACAGAACACTCGGCTCTGCTCCATAACGTCTGGGCCATGAATTGGGAAGACTTGAAGGCTAGGGAGTCTCTCAAAGGCTGGGGGCTGGAATCCTCTGGAAACTCCTTCAATCACGTAACTAGTAGTCAGTGCTAGCTATTGGTGGGGTCCTCAGCTGGGCTATCGGTACTTACACGTGGGCCTCTTCATGTGTCTTGGGCTTCCTCACAGCATGCTCAGCAGGTTCTCAGAGTGAAAACCCTAAAACAGAACAAGGAGGGAACTTGATGGCCTTTAATGACCTAGCCTCAGAGGTTAAGTGGTGCCACTTCTGCCAAAATCTCAGGCCATCAGATTCACGAGGGAGAGCACACAGATCTCTTGACATGACACTGTACAAGAGCATGTGGGATGATGGGAGTGCCCACTGCAGCCATCCTTGGAGAACACCATCTTCCACATGGACAAAACCTAGATGTATGCAGGGGACCCTGGGACATACCAGGTGGACTGCCTCTGGTCCCTACCTGGCTGGAACCCATCTGTTTTATGTGTTCCCCCCTGCTGTGGGGCTTGGGATGGAACTCAGGGCCTTGTGCATGGTAGGTGAGTGCTCTGCCACTGAGCGACACCCCCAGCCCTATACATTGGCTTTTTCATCAGCCACGATCTTACTTTCCCCCTAGGTCTTTTACATTTAAAAATCTTTAAAAAAAAAAAAAACCCCAGCTAATTGTCCATATTAATGGGGTTCAGCATGACGTAGCCATACATGCATGCATTGAGCAGGCCTGTTCAGCCTTCCTGCCCCTGCCCCACGGGAATGCAGCAGCCTTTCTGCCCCTACCCTCAGGACGCCAGTGTGTAGTGCCGGCTCTGGTCGGGGTTGAGCTGACCTGGTGTGGAGGAAACCTGAGGCCGGGACCTGCACTCCGGGTTTCAAAGGCCATCTGTCACGTGGCTTTTCGGCCAGTTAAGAATAATTGCCATGTTTTTCTCTCCCCAAATCGCACTGTAGGTGCAGAAGAATTCTGGTTACTGCTTTGTTTCTTTCTAACATCAATTAGCAGTGGCCTGGGATGTGACTTTTTCACAAAGGGAACACTCCTGTGAGTGAAACCAAGGTGCTGGATCCTTGGTGACACTGTCCCCTGGCTGAGAAAGGAACCCCAGCCACACCACCATTGGGGGGCACAGGCCCAGATTCTGCCCCCGTGCTGGGGGGCTTAGCCAGACCTGCCCAGCCGGACGTCTTTCCCTTGGTTCAGCACTGCAGAGTGTTGGTACCAGGACTAACCTCCGGCCTGCAGCTCACTCTCCACCTTCCAGAGGAGAGAAGAGAGGCCAGAAAGCCCAAGGAAGCTGCTGAAGGTGTGTGGCTCGCAGGGATTGAAAACCTGAGTGATTCCGTCCCCTCCTAAGGTTGTGTTACTAGGGGTTCTAGGAAGGGGGCAAGCACTCCTGTCTTGTTAATTAGTGAAATGCCTCTCTTACCTACCCTCTCTTTCTCTGTAGTACTGGGAATTGAACCCAGGGCCTTTGCACTGAGCTATATCCCCAGCCACTTTTGTACCTTTTTTATTTTCAGACAGGGTCATTAATTTGCCCAGGCTGGGCTCGAACTTGCCATCCTCCTGCCTCAGCCTCCTAGAGTGCCAGGATGGCAGGTGTGTACCAGCCTGTCTGGCTCCTCCCCTTTTTCTAGGCACTCCTCCCCTCCCTATTCCCAACACCCAGTGAATCTGCTGTTCCCATCAACACCTGGGACAGACATGGAATTGAGCTGATGCGTGTCAAGCTCCCTGTGGAAAGACCTGGAAGCTGGTGGCTGTCCTAGTTTAAGCTGTCTTTCAAATTTTGTATGAGTCTCAGATTGTGGCTTTTCCCATAGTAGATATTTCAAAGCAACGTGGAGGATTCTATGGGTTTCTTGTTTAATGGAGTCATGAGAAAAATCTCTAGTGCATTATGGGTGAAGAGGTGGGCCTAGCCCAGAGACACTGTCCCAAGCAGTTTTAAATCCAGAAATTCTTGGACATGCCTTCCATTGCAAGGTAGCATGGATCTCCTCTGCCCTGGAATCTGAGGTGTCCTAGTGACCCCACAGGACACTGTAAGTGATACTGACTGACACCCCTCCCACACACACACCCCATCTCCTTTGGGGCTCAGCTCCTTTTCTGCCTGTTATAGATCCCACCCAATGCCTGCTTTCCCTTTAGTGACTTTCACTGCCTTTTCTCTTCACCAGACATGCTAGAGTCCTTTCTGGAATGTTCCCTAGGGACCCCAGTGTAAGACCAGGCCACAACTGGGCTCGTGCTCCAGGCCTCAGCATCCTCCCACCCACCATCCTGGTCTCCTCAGCACGGAGGGCATGAGGGAGATGGGCAGGGTCACAGGAGGCTGAGCAGGGCCTGATCCTCCTAGAAAGGATGTTGCTGGCCTTTCCCACACGGAGCCTTGTCACAGAAATTGCTGCCCACAGGGGTCAGGTGGCCTAATACTGAATTTGGGGGGCGGGGATCAGCGTGAATGGCGCCTTGCATTGGGAAGGGGCCCAGAAGACCCAGGGGGCTAATGAAGGCGGCCAGGCATTGTGAGAAGCCCCAGGACACTCCGGGGGCATGGCGGGGTGGCTGGGAGCGGTCGCAGCCCCGGTGGAAGAATGCCCGTGTCGGGGAGGCAGGCATTAACTCCGCAGGCCGCAGGCCGAGGGGCCCGCGTTAAATTCTCAAAGGCCGCGGGCAGGGCCTGTGATTGACAGGTGGACGCCGTCAATCAGGAGAGGCAGGTGGAGAAAGAATGGGCGGCTAGATACAAAAGGACGGGGGTCTATGAGCGGAGGGCTGGGCTGGAACTGCAGGAAGGCTGAGCCCGAGCCGCAGGAAGAGAATCCATCTGAGAGAGAGCAGGGTTTAAACTGGGATCCTTTAGGGCTAGGCTTGGCTTTCTGATAGAGCATCTGATTTGGTAAAAGTGCCAAAAGGAAGCTGACTTCATCAATGTCGGTGCCCGACCCTTGAGCTTGCCCCAGGGATGCAGATAGGGCGCAGTCACAAACACAGCGTGCGAGTGCAGGGCGTGCTGGAGGCTGCAGTTTTGTCGCAGGGGTGGGGGGTGAGGGGTGGTGGTGGCAAGGATGATTTTCTTATGGAAAGGATTTTGAGGACAGGATAAGTGGTAAAGAAATATGGCCTCTTTCACACGTATGGTACCGGTACTCCAAACTGTAATTTAAAAATAAAGCTCCAACGTTCTATTGTCTACATTTGAAGATTAATTTAAATTAGATTTCCACAGTCATTCTAGAAAATATTTGGAATCTGTAGATTCGAATTGAGAATGGTGGGGGAAGGCTCCTCTTCCCACTGCAAGGCAGGTGCTGGCAGCATCGCAATGTATTTACCTCCCGTCTTTTGACTGTACATCTTTTAAAATATAATTGTGATCAACTATACATGCAATTTGGTAATTTGCTCTTTTCTTGCTCAATGTGGTGATACAAGCATTTTTCATGCCATTGCAAATTCCTGGTAAACATCATTTTTAATGGCTACATAATATGGATTGTATTTTCAATTTTCATTAAATTTCTGTTTTGTCTTCAGCCTGATTGCTTTGAAGGACCTAATTTCTGCCAGCCCCAATCTGCTTATCTGTTTATCAGGAGTCTCATTTCCATGTGGCCAGTGGTTATCCCCTTTTCTGAGGGAGAAGGGAGAGGAAGAGAGAGAGAGACAGAGAGAAAGACAGAGACAGAGAGACAGAGAGAGATAGAGAGAGGGATCCTACCAGGACAGACACGATAGCTACATGGAGTCACTGACAAGGAAGACACAGGACAAGACCACTATGGGCCCTCGGTGTCAGGCGCGGACATTCCGTCCCATTGTGTCCACAAGGATACTCGTTCTTACTGAGATGACACAGCCCATTCGGAATCACAAAACATCGTCTCCATAGTTATGGGCACACTGTGATAGAGGAAAAAGTTTCAGATGAGGAAAAGTGGGGGCAAAAAGAAATTTTGGTGTCCAGAGGGGAGTTGGTAGGGATGTTCTTTGCAAAATACTTAATCTCTCACTTTTCTAGGTGACATGCATGCCCACTGAACACTTACTTGTATCAAATCTCCCTTCTTGGAGGAAGAATGAAATAATGACTCTTTCCACAGACAAATAATAATTGATGTTTAATTCATTAAGGGACAGCTGCCTGTGTATGCGCATGCACATGATTTTGTATGTGTGTGTCTGATTATCACGTGTCTAGATTCTTGAAACCACAGTCAGAACACAGAACAGTTCTATCGTCTCCCGAAACCACTTTGTGCTACCCCTTTATAGTCAAGCCCTTCCCCACCCTAGTGTCTGGCTACTCCGGAGCCGTCCTCCATCACCTAGAGTCGCCTCTTCCAGAATGCCACACAACTGGAATCATGCAGGGTGTGAGCTGTTGACACTGGCCTCTTTCTCTTGACATAATATGTCTTTGAGAGTCATCAAGTTGTGTGGGTCAGTAGTTTGTGTCTTTTCGTGGCCGAGGCGCTTTTCAGTCTATGACTGTATCACCATTCGTTTAACTCTTCACCCACCGAAGGGTATTTGGGTTGTTCCAGTTGGAGGCAGTTACAGAGAGAGCTGCCGTGCACGTTTGCAGACAGATTTTGGTGTGAACATACATTCTTATTTCCCTTGGGTGAATAACTAGGATGGCTGGGTCACATGGACATGGCGCATCTGAGTTTCTAAGGGACTGCCAAGCTGTTTGTCACAGTGGCTGTCCCATTTTCCATTCCCACCTAGAATGTATGAGCTTTTCAGTTGCTCCACATCCTCATAAGTATTTGATATAGCCTGTCATTTTTTCTGTTAGCCATTCCGACAGGTGTGCGGTGTGTGCCTCCCCATGGCTTTAATGTGCGTGTCTCTAATAGCTTGGATGCTGAACATCCTTTTCTGGCTATTTGCATCTAGTATCCTTATGGTGAAGTATCTAAGTCTTCTGACCATTTAAAATGGGGCTGTCAGTTTTCTTATTGGCTTTTTGTTTGTTTTGAGACAGGGTTTTGCTATGTAGTTCAGCCTGGCCTCGAACTCACAGCAATCCCTATCTCGGTGCTGGGATTACAGCCTTATTGTTTAATTTTGAGCATTCTTTATAAATATATAAAGAATACAAGTCTTTTTCTGAATGTATGATCACAAATATTTTCTCCGATCTGTAAGTTGCTTTTTCATTTCCTTAATGGTGTCTTTTTTTTAAAATAGTTTTTAGTTTTGATGAAATCTAATTTATCAATTTTTCTTTTATGGATCATGTTTTTGGTCTCATGTCTAAGAACTCTTTGCCTAACTCTAGATAATGGAGATTTTTCTCCTCTTTTTCTATTATTTTCTTCTAAAAGTTTTACATTTGCCACTTTGCATGTGAACATATGATTTGCTTCCGGTTCATTTTTGTATGAGGTAAGAGGTTTAAGTTGAAGTTCATTGTGTGTGTGTGTAAGTGTATGTATGTGTGTGTGTGTGTATCTGGATATGCAGGTGTCCCAACACCAGGCATTGAAAAAAAAATCCTCTCTTCTATCATATTGCCTTTACACCTTCATCAGAAATCAATTGGCATATTTGTGGGTCTGTGTTTGGATTCTCTATTCTGTCCCATTGATCTCTGTGTTTCCCTCACCAACACCACAGCACCTTGATTACAATAGTTTCATATTAAGTCAAAATCAGGCGGTGCCATTCCTTCAATTTCATTCCTTTCTTTCCCTCAAAATTGTTTCAGTTATTCTAGATTCCTTGCCTTTCTATACACATATTAGAATCAGCTTGTCTATACTTATAAGAAATCCTGCTGGGATTTGATTGGGAATTGTGTTAAGTATATAGATTTGGAAGCGAATTAGCATCCTTGCTGTGTTAAGCCTTCCGATCCATAAACCTTGTTTTATTTATTTATTTTTTTAATCTTCCCCCTCTAGGAGACGGCACATCTCAAAATGACTGGTTTCAAATGAGGAGAGTCGGGCTGGTGTGGAGTCGTTCCTTTTACCCAGCTGTGTCTTATTTCCTTCAAGCCCATTAGAGATGATTTGATTTTCACTGGCAACTTTAAGCTTTGCGGGTGGAGTGGGAAGAGGGTTTTGTTGTTGTGGTGGTAATTGTTGTTGTTGTCTGTTTTTGTTTTTGAGACAGGGTCTTGTTATATAATTCAGGCTGGCCTCGAAGTCACTATGCAGCCCAGGCTGGCCTTGAACTCACAGCAATCCTCCTGCCTCAGCCTCCCAAGTGCTGGGATTACAGGTATGCGCCACCACACCTGGCCGGGAAGAGGATTTTATCAGACTCATTTGTGCATGTGCTAGAGAATTGTGCTTTGGTGTGAGTGCACACACAGCTGTCAGCTTGGACTCACAGGCATGCATGTGGGTGTCTGTATTCACACATACACGGGTCTCCTCTTACACACAGTACACACACGTGAGTGTCCTATGTATGCACACACATGCACATGGGTTGCTGTACATGGGCACATGTGGACGTCCACATGTACATGCGCACAATGCCCCACAAGGCAGTCTTTACCCTCCTCCCTGCTTAGGTAGTTGTGTGATCCCAGCTGGGGTGAAGGTTCACATGCAGAAAGCTGGCAGAAGTGTGACCGACAGGGAATCAGCACAAATGCACGTGCAGAGGGCTTCTCGGCAACTGCTTGTTGAGCACAAGAAGGGAACCAGGGAAAAGAACCAAGAAACAAGGGAGAGGGGAGAAGATGGAGGGAGAACATGGGCCTGAGCCTCCGTGAGGGTAGCCAGCCCCATAGCATCCTGAGGCTTTCTCAGGCTCCTGAAAACGGGAAAGAAGTGAGAGACGCTTGTCCTCTTCCAGTTGGGGAAAGCTGAATGTAGCCATGACATGAGTTGGTATCATCATCTCGTTCTGCAGAAACAGACTAGGACAGTGCTGGTGAACCTTTTAGAGCTTTCGATGACAACAAATAGCTCGCTGTGGCCCACGTGCTATAGGTTCGCCACTGCTGGGCTAGGACTTGAGGAATTTAGCCAAAGTCTCACAGTCAAGGGAAGAACCTGCATTATGCCCTTGAACTGTCACCCTCCCAGCTCCTTCTGTGGCAGCTGGGCACATTCCCATGAGCACTCTGCACTGTGCAGCAGTGGAGCTGGTTACTCAGGGCCACTTGGTGGCTGCCCCGACACACCACAGCCTTCGGAAGCAAGGGTTTAGGAGCGACACAGATGCTGGAGCCTACACCTTCATTTTCTCAGCTGACAAAACTGAGGTGCAGAGACAGCCAGGTGGAAATACAAACTGGTTCTTCCACCTTCTGCTTCCCCTCCATCACCTGTCTTCTAACCCAGCATGTAGCAAGCAAGCTCTCTAGAAGTCACACTACTTGTCCTTGGCCCAGGTAGTTTGGATGGGGAAGTTAGCGGCCCAGCCAGGACCCAGGCCTCTCAGCTTCTTCTCCCATGCTGAATGTTCCTGGGAATTATTGGACTATGCAGAAGCTCAGGAGTGAGAGAACAGGTTTGGGCAGACAAGCTTTGCAGTCCCACTGCCGGGGGCCAAATACCAACTTCCTCAGGAAAACCCTGTGCCTCAGTTTTCCTCTTTGTTAAATGGGAACATGTAGTGGTCATGGTTCTGTAAAGAAACAGGCAATAAGGTAGTGTAAAATTTTGGCAGAGTACCCAAGTCCTTCCTCAAGGGACATAGCCTGCCCTTCATTCAAGGGATCCTTGGTCGGTAAACTGGCCCAAGTGTGGGAATTGATTGAGGGGCTCCAACTCTGTTTTTCTGATTCACAAGAAGGTAGGCTTCCCATCTATTTACTTCTAGGAAGACCACAATCATCTAGCTAATGCCGTGGACCTGTTTAACTATTCTAATTGCTGAGGTGACTCTGTGACCCATGATGGTAATCAGGCCCACCTTACCTTTAGCAGTGAAGTGCTCGACATGTGGCCCCTGTCGCTCCAGGACCCAGTTCCCGCACTGCACGTGGGCTCCCCAGTTCAGTGCCTGTGGTCTCAACTACGAAGTGCAGCCTGAAGAGAAGGCCAACACCAAGCTCTCCAAGAATGAGCTTCATACATTTATTTCTCATGGGACTGAGGAAAGGCATCTCTTCCTGACGCTCTCTCAGGGCCTTCAAATCCCTTTCTCTACAAGAACCACGAGATCGACTTGCTGGGTCACCTTCCGGTCCATAGATCAGCCAACCAAACCAACTGCAGGAGACCTTTCCAGCTCCTCAGGCTGCAACATTAAATGAAGAATCTCAGCTTAGTGAGTCCGTAAAGATAAATTCAGCCAGATCCAACCTTCTGTTCCTTCCACCATTATCTCACACTCTTAATATCCATTCCCGTGCACGTCCCTTGGATTTCCTGTCTGTATGAATTAGAAAATTCAAATTCTATTGTAGTATAGTGCACCTCCTCATGGGTCATCTTTCATACCTCGCTTTTGGGGGCCCTTCTGGGCCGTGAGTATAGTTACAGGTTCTCATTTTCATAGCAGATATCTCGCAAGACTGGGATTTCATCGTGCACTGTGATTCAACCAGTCATAAAATGAGATTCTGGATTTCATTTTAAGATTGTCGGCTCTGTAGTTGCAGGAGATAAGGGTCTCCTTCAGGGCACACAGGGATGTTTTCAGTGCATTTATGTGGTGCTTGAGCTGAGTATTTAAAACTCTAAGCTCACCCATCCTTTGTCCAGTAGCATTAGGAGCAGCCCAACGATTTCATTATGAGTTTAGAAAAGAATTGAAAGTATTAGAGACACAGTAACCCAGCTCCTTGCTTCTTAGACGTGGTTGATTAGAAGTATCAAATGGTGATATTTTGCTTATTTCTATTGCCAGATCACATCATGGACTACCAGTGCCCTCTTTACTGCTGGAAATAAGATGATTACCATCTTTAAATCTAATTAGAGTAGAGAGCCAATTCCAGGAACTCCAGAATCAATTCACATACCTCTCTTTAAAATTCTCTCCCTCTACAAACACTCTTGGTACCAAGATGTGTATTAGTCAGGGTTCTCCAGAGCAACAGAACCAACAGAAGGTAGACAGACAGAGAGATAGATAGATAGATCCAACAGAAGGTAGGTAAACAGCTAGGTAGATCGATTATATGAAATTAACTCACTCAGTTACAGAGGCTGAAAAGGCAGGCAAAGTTCCCTCTTCCTCAGTCTTTCTTCTATTCTGGTTTTCGGCTGCTTGGATGAGGCCTCCCCATAGAAGGGAGGGCAATCCGCTCTGTGTGGTCCACCAATTCCAATCTTTATTTCACAGGCACATCTAGAATAATGTTTGGACAAATGTCTGCGCACCCTGTGGGCCAGTCAAGTTGACCCAAAACTACCTCTCACAGGATATTAACAGTGTTACCAAAGAGATTGTCTTACGGAATTAATGAGCGTACAGAAAGCTCTGGAATGATGGCTGGCATACGCTGGTACTTGATGAATGGTGCGGGGTGGGGAGATGCCGCCAGCAGTGTTGACAATGGCAGGAACGAGGATGGGAAAGGATATTGGGCCAGGACCCTCAAGCTGCAAAGGGGTAACCTAGACAGGGGCTGGGCAGGCTCACTGCTCAGCAGCTGGAGCCCAGCTCTGGGGGTAAGAGAGGTGGATAAAACAATCGGTCTTGGCCAGAGTGGCCAAAAGCCCATCACTGTCCACATCTGACTCCTTCTGGAAGATTGGCTGGGGCTTCCTGGTCCCTGAACACACAACGTGGCTTCTTTCACCATCCTGGCACAGTGGATGCAGGCTATGACCAAACCCCAGGGTGGACCAAACTGCGCACTGGAGCAGCCTGTCACAGCATTGATGGGAAATGCTCAAGCGCCTCTGCAGAGGCCCTTGTGCACGCATCCCAGACACACACGCACAGGCGGCTTCCCGCCTGCAGCATGAGGCCCATTTTCCACTGCAGCCATCAGAGCAGTGAGCTCAGAAGATAACGTAGCAGCCCAGTCCCTCTTGGTGACCCCCAGGCAAGCACTTTCTCCGTCTCCCCAGAAGCTCTTAACTCAAAACAGCTCAGTGAGCTTAATCCCAGCACTCTGGGAAGCTGAGGCAGGAGGATCACAAGTTCAAGCCCACCCCGAGCAATTTAGTGACTTAGAGAGACCTCGTCTCAAAATAAAAAAATGAAAAAGAGCTGGGAATGGAGCTCAGTGCGAAGAAGGTCCTGGGTTCAGTACCCAGTACAGAAAAGGGGGAGGAGCAGTTGAGTGTACTAGGCCTAAACTCCTGCCCTTCTTCTTGTTCCTCCTTTTCCACCCCTCATCTAAAAAAAAAAAAAAATCTTGGAAGGATATTGAGAGTAAATATTTTCCCCTGCGAGGAGAATTTCTCCAATAGAAGCCGTCAGCAAAGACAGCGGCTGTGAGAGGCTTGCAAATGTTTTCATCTCTTTCCAACACAACCCCCATCTGGTGGGGTGTGTGTGTGTTGTGGAAAGCATGCACACGCACAGGCGTTCGCACAGGGAGGATGGGCCCTGCTCCCCATCGCTCACCCTCGTCAGGCCTGCAGAGCTCGCTGCTATAAATCACCTCGGCGGCCCAGAGGGCCTGGGAATATGCTGACTCATCTAATTGGCCGGGAAAGACAGGGCTTGAGCGATCGCCTCCCCCTCAGACGCAGCAGACGCCAGCTGCCAGAGGACAAGGAACTGGCTTCTGTTTTCCTGTGAATCAGGATCTCGCAGCCTCCGCCAAGGGCTGGCTGAGACCCAGAGGCCGCTCACAATCCTGGTGGTGCAAGAGGGCCCCAGGCACTGTGCACAAGCCCTTCTTGCTGCTTCAGCCCTGCTCCCTGTGAGACAGTGACTTGAGGGACTTCTCCATAAAAATGTGACCTTGCTCACACAGGGCCCACTGAGACTCCCTGATACACCCCATTTTCCTTATAAACCTGCTATTGAGTGGAATTACAGGATGCTTGTGTTGTTATCTGTTTGTCCCACTTTTCCTCCACAGCACTTTTTGTCCTACCCAGAAATCACATTTCTGAGGTGGTTCATGCCCTGGACTCAGTGGCCTCTCTCCCAGGCCCTCAGCCGTGTGTTCCTTGGCAGGGTGTGTTCTGTTCCCCAAGAACGGGCTTACAAGTGTCTGCAAGAAAGCTGACCGTGAAGCCTAGGAGGAAGGCTTCCTCTCAGTGCCCTCACACTTGCCCCTCAGCCCCCTAATAGGGACAGCATGACCAGAAAGAAGCTGCCACAAGCCCTTCTACTATCATTTGGATCTTGAATGTTCTCGCAAGGCTATGTGTTTAAGGCTTGGTCTCCAGCCTGTGTTGCTAGTGGGAGGTGGTGGAACTTTTAGAAGTGTTGTCTGGTGGGAGGAAGTTAGTCACTGGAGGCTGCCCTGGAAGCAGATATTGGGACGTCTGCCCCTTCCTGTCTCTCTTTGCTTCCTGGCCACCATGAGGTAGCAGCTTCCAGTGGAGTCATATATTCCCTGCCATGTGAGGGTGCCTCACCACAGGCCCAAAAGCAATGAGGCCAAGTTGCCATGGACTGAAACCTCTGAAATTGTGAGCCAAGAAAACCTTTTCTCCTTTTAAGTTGATTCTCTTGGGCATTTTGTCACAGTACTGGGAAACTGACACATTGTCCTACCTTCCTTTACTCTACCTGCTGTGACAGAAAAAGCATATGACCTCCAGGAAAGCCCATTACTTCAGGGGCGTTGGGGTCTTCAAGTCACCCAGGAATAGGGCAAGGATTCGAAGGTGGAGGGGAAAGTCTTGGTAGGGTTCCTGGAAGCAGTGCGAACTCAAGTCATGCAGAAAATGAAGTGCCTGCACAGTGTCTGGCCTGTGGTCATACCAATGATAATGGAAGACAGGCTAGAAGGCAGGGCCGGCAGAGACAGAGATCCGACACATGAGAGGACCTCTGAGAAGCCTCTCCACCTGAGTCCAGAAAAGCCTGTGTCGACAGCAGCCTCACAGTTTTTGCCTGTTCCATGGCCCCACCCCCAGGAGGAGCTCTGCTGGAAAAGAATAATACCACATGGAAGAAAATCTGGCCCCACTGAAAAGAACCCAGGAGAAGGGTCTGGCCTGCCAGCCATGGAACTCGTGCTGAGCAGAGGACAACAGGTTTCTGCTCTGCCTCAGGCCGTCAGCTCTCTCTTGTCATTAATCCTCTCAAAGTGCTTAAGTGGGGACCAGGAATCTGCTAAAGCCACCACATAACTAGAAAGATGACCCTTGAGTTTTGCCCCTTGAGTTGATGTGACCTCTGTGGGCCTGTGTCCACCTGGCCCTGGGTCACCTGAGCCCTTGCTAAGGCCCTGTGACTGCCTCAAACTGTGTCTGCTACGGGCCTCCATCTTTGGTGGGCTCTGGGGCTGCCCTGATGGGGTGCAGATGCCTGCAGGGAGGGAGTGGGGTGAGATGACCAGGAGGGGTGTTGAGTGAGTTGAAACACTTTGGGAAGGCTATGAAAATTGTACTGTTATAAAATGCTTCCACGAGAAGAGAGGATATCTTTCAGCTCTTGGAAAATTGGTCCTTTGAGAACTTTTAGAAGGAACTGGGTTGACTGTGCATTACAGGTTAAACTGTGTCCTCCAAAATTTTGTGTCACCTCCCTGTACCTCAGAATGTGACTGCATTGGTGACTTGGCCCTGAAAGAGGCGATTATGTGATAATGAGGTCACCAGGGTGGGTCCCATCCACTGTGACCGGCATCCTCATAAGATGGGGTGGTCAGGACACAGACACACACGGAGGGAAGACCGCGGGAGGACACGGCACCAAGGCAGCCATGTGTAGGCCAAGGAGAGGCCTCAGAAGGAGCTGGCCCTGCCGACACCTTGATCTCAGACTTCTGGCCTCCAGACCTGTGAGACAATCCATCTCTGCTATTTAAGCCACCCAGTCTGAGCTGTTTTGTTATGTCAACTGTAGCACACTAGCATACCAGGCTGTAGTCAATGAAAGATTGGGCCTGGTTTGTTTATTACCTTGTTTCCTCAGCACCTGCCACATAGCCTTCAATGAGAAAAAGTGAGCGATAGCTGCATAGCAAACTGTTCCAAAGCCCGGTGAGAAGCCTCTCAGCAGCATCAGGAAAAGCCTTTGTTGACAAGCAGACTCACCATCTCTGTTTTACTCACAATTCTGTAATTAGAGGGACTCAGTGGGGACATCTTGTCTCTCCTCTCTGCAGTATCAGCTCAGTATCAGCTGGGCTGACTTGAGTGGGAAATGGAAGATTGTATTAGTTATCTGTTGCTGCCTAACAAATCATTGCAACATTCAGCAGCTTAAAATAACAAATCTTTGTTATCTCACATGGTTTCTGTGGGTCAGAAATCCAGGTACATTTTAGCTAGGGGCCTCTTTTAGCTGGAGGCCTCTGGTTTGAGCTGTCAGCTGAAGTCACACTGCCATCTGAAGGCCCTACCAGTAGAAGAATCTGCTTCTGAGTTCACTCATGTGGCTGAAGGTGGGTTTGTTTCTCACCGCACGGGCCTCTCTGTAAGTCTGCCTCACAACATGGCGGCTTGCTTCCCTCAGCCAAGCAATGCAAAAGAGAGAATGTGAGAATGTCCAAAATGGAAGCCATAACCTCCTTTCCCACCACTTTATTGGGATATAATTGATGCCACAGCCTTTTTATAACCTAACATCTGGAATTATAGCCCTATCGCTTCTCCTGTACTCTTGTTAGAAGGTAGGTGCTTGGTCTGGTCTCCATTCCAGGGAAGATGATTCCACAATGGCACAAATGCCAAAATTGGGGGTCACGTTAGATGCTGCCTACTACAAGGATTGACCCTCAAGATGGCTCTGTCACATGACTTACAAGTTGGTAGCGTCTACTAGCTGTAAGATCAGCTGGGGCTGTGGGAGGGAGCCTGGATTCCTCTCCATGCATTGCTTGGACTTCCTCACAGTGTGGTAGCTAGAGTCTAAGAGCAAAGGTCCCAAGAAAGTAAGGAGAGTGTACATTACATTTTATATTTTCTTAGCCTCAGAAATCACATAGCGTCATTTCTGCCATGATCTATTGGTCAAGATAGTAATAAAGGCCACCTGGGATCAAAGATAAAGGCCATAGACTCCATTAACTGATGTAAGAGTGGGAAGGTTCTGAAAGAGCACATGGGACAGGGACATTATTGTGGCTTTCTGTGACAAAACAACCTCCTGCCACAGAGGAGCTTGGTGTTAATCAGAGAAGGGGCTGAGTCTATAGTGGGGAAAACTAGACACAAGCTGGCTATCTAGGAAGAGAAATCGGTTCTCATCATTCAGGACATGAGGCTGCTGAGACTCCCACCCCTGCCTCTGCTCCCCTGGTGTAGGTTATTCTTTACCACTGAACATACCCTTCAGATCATATCACTATTCTTACCATTTAGAGTCTGTAAGGGTGCCCTCCCAACACCCTGCTAAGGTGTTTGGTTGCAAATCAAAGATCCCATGGTGGTAGAGGCCAGGTCCGGAAGATGCAAAAGCACTGTAAACTTCAGCTGAAGGAGTGAATTCTTAATGGTAGAATTTCAGGTTCGGGTCTGGAGAGCACTTTGTGGATGACAACTTCGCAGCCACACCATTAATTCACAGGCTCGCCACACTCATTTTGGTACGTGGCTTCTCCAGTGTGCTCAGTCCTCCAGGTCTGTTTGGCCAGGCTCTGGCTGCTCAGGTCACAGAAGTGACAGAGCCCGTAGGCAGAATTTTGCCCCCACCCTGTGGAAGAGGTAGGTTTCTCAGCAGGGGATTTGTGAAAGTTGAAAGGTCAGCCATTCCCAGAATGGAGGTGCCACAGTCCCGGGGAGCTGTGCATCAACCAGAGGATGAAGGCTTCTCATTTGTTCTTGCATATAGCCAATGCTCCCGCATGGCACAGTACCACTTTCATGAGCCTGGTAGCCCCAGTTTTTGTTGTGCTGGGGATGGAACCCAGGGCCGCGCACATCCTAGGCAAGTGCTCTACCACTGGACCATGTCTCGGTCCCTCCCTTTCCCCTTCCGAACAGTACCGAGATTCTCCTCTGCAGACCCTTTCCTTCCCTCCACCTCTGTTATACAGCAGCCAGGACCCTGAGGCACATGTGAACCTATCCCTGCCTCAGGAGCCTAAGCCGATCAGAGCGTGTCCATCTCTCCTGCCAGCCTATGGGCTCTGCCAGTGTGGCGGAGATCAGCCCCCCAAAGAGATGCTCAGGACTTTCGAGGGAAGGAACATGCACTCTTTCTTTCTTTGGGTGTGACCAAAGAAGAATGGAGACAGTTCCTGTCGGTGACCATCAAGCAACCACAAGGGAAGTCAACCGAGGCACAGACTCAGTGAACAAGTGCAGAGAAATAGAGGCAGAGACGTGATAAAACCGGGCCGGAAGGCCACTGGATTTTTAAAATTCTGCGGGTCAATGAATATCCCTTATTGTTCAAGTCAGATTGAATTGGGCCTTTCTACAACTTCCATGTTTTCTAAGTGATATGAATTCAGCAAATTGGCAGGCTGTAAGTTCAATATACAAAAATCAGTAAGTATATAAACAAGTAATGAACAGTCTGAAAATGAAATTAAAAGAATGAGAAAACAAGTCATGGGCAAGGAGAGAAAAATTTCCAAAAGACCTATCTGATAAAGGACTGTTATCCAAAACATATAAACAACTGTGTGTGTGTGTGTGTGTGCGTGTGCACGTGCGTGGTACTGGGGATTGAGCCGAGGGCCTTGTGTGTGCCAGGTTAGCTCTCTACCACTAAGCTACGTCCCTGGTACAAAGAACCCTTAAAGCTCAGCAATTAAAAATGAACATAATTTAAAAATGGGCAAAAGGTCTGAATAGACACCTGACCAAAAAGACACACATAAAGCAAGTAACATGTGAAAAGTTGCTCAACACCATGTGTCATTACAGAACTGCAAATTAAAACAATAATGAGCTATTGCTACACATATGTTACAAGGGCCCAAATCCCAAACACTGACAACATTGCTGGTGAGGATGTTGAGCAGTCACTGGTGGGAATCTGCAAAATGGGGCAATGGCTTTGGAAGACGGTTCTGTGCTTCCTTATGAAATTAAATATATCTCACCATGTGACCGAGCCATCGCACTCTTTAATATTTATCCAAATTAGTTGAAAACTTATGTCCACCTGGAAAGCCACACATGGATATTTACATAGCCATTATTCATAATTTCCCAGACTTGGAAGCAACCAAGATGTACTTTAGGAGGTGAGTGAACCAACTGCAGTCACATCCAGATGATGGCATATCGTTCAGCGCTAAAAAGCAATGAATTAACAAGCTATTTTTAAAAAAGCATAGATAAGCCTTAAATGCATATTACGAAGTGAAAGAAGCCCATTGGAAAAGGCTATATATTGTATGTGTCCAACTATATGGCATTCTGGAAAAGGCAAAGCTAGAGAGAAAGTAAAAACATCAGTGGTTGCCAGGGGGAGAGAGAGGGAGGGCTGAATTGGCAGTGAAGCTATTCTGTATGATGCCGTAATGGTGGATACGTGTCATTATACGTTTGTTAAAACCCATAAAATACACAACACTAAGAGTGAACCCTAATGTAAACTATTGACTTCGGACGCTAATGACGTGTCAGTGTGGGTTCGTCAGCTGTGACAAATGTACACGGTGTTGCCTGGTGTTGACGGTGGGGGAGGCTGTGCATGTGTGGGCACAGTGAGTCTGTGGAAAATCTCTGTACTTGAAGCTCAGTTTTGCTGGGAGCCTAAAAATTGCTCCAAAACATAAAGTTGGTCTGTTTTTTAAAATGGCATTTAAAAACACTTCATTTATAATGGCATTGAAACAAAAAATACTTGGATTTAACCAAGAAGGTGCAAGACCTGGACAACAATAACTACAAAATATTGCTGAAAGAAATTAAAGATGATCTAAATACATGGAAAGATGTCTTCTTAGTTCCTTTGTGCTGCTATAACAAAATACCATAGATGGGTAATTTATAAATGACAGAAATTTCTTTTCTCATAGTTCTGGAGGGTAAGAAGTTCAGGGTCAAGGTGCTGGCATGTTCGGTTGTTTGATGAGGGCTGCATCCTCGAGAGGGGTGGGAGAGACACTATGTCCTCCTGTGGAGGAAGAGCTGAAACCCCTATTTTCCCACAAGCCCTTTCGGAAGGGCCCTAATGCATTTATGGAGGAGGAGCCCTCATGACCTAATCACCCCCCGGAGATCCCACTATCTAATAGTATCATTTTAGTGGTTAGGTTTCAACAAGTATTTTGGACAGCACACCACATTCAAACCATAGCAACATGATACGTTCGTGAACTGGAATACTTAACTATTGTTAAGATGCAATACTCCCTAAAGGGGGCTATGTATTCAATACAATCTTTTCCAGCATCCCAATGGAAATGGGATAGAAAGTCAGAAGTGAAAAGTTTGATCCTAAAATTCACATGGAATTGAAAGGGACACTGAATATCTGTGGTGGACTGATATGGTCAATTTGAGCAGGAACGCCCAGCTGAACTGAGTCGGTGTGGTTCTAGGTGTAGAGGATCCACCTGAGAATTGTTGCTGATGCAGCATAAAGGAGAATGGGAACAGAAGATAGGGGCCAGCTGTTTCCCAGGAGAAGTTCTGTTGTGGCTGGTTCTCCTGAAGAGAATTTGGCTGTTCTTGTCACAGAAGGAGCTTGGGGCCTTGCTGTCATCAGGAATGGCTGCTGTTCGCTTCGAGGGAGCTCTGGTCTTCATCTCTGCTGTGAGCATCATATCCTGGTTCCAGTATAGATTTCTTCAGCCTTTTAGTGCAGACACGGACAGACGTGTGCCATTGCTGTGGGCTCCCAGCTCTTGATTGGATCTTTCAGGTCTCCAGTGCCTAGATGGACATTCGGCACTCTTCCTGCATTTGGCGTGTGTGTGTGAATGTTGTGATGTGCAAATGTCCTGTATTAAATCTGCTCTCTTGCAAACCATTGACTCTAGGAAAGTAACAAATACAATAGCCAAAATAATCTTAGGAAGAAAAAGAAGTTTGAGGACTCACATTTCCTAATTCCAAAATTTACTACGATGACACAGTAATCAAAACAGTGTGGTATGGCATGAAGGAAGACATAGAAATCAACAGAATGGAATCAGAAGCCCAGAAATAAACCCACAGATCTACAGTCAATTGATTTTTTTAATGACGGTGCCAAGACCATTCAATGGCAAAAGAATAGTCTTTTCACCAAACAGTGCTGGGACAAGTGGATATCCACATGGAAAAGAATGAAGATGAATTTCTATCTACCTCACATTATGTACATAAATGAATTCAAAATGAACCAAAACTGAAAGCAAAAGCTAAAACTGTAAAACTCTTAGAAGAAAACTTAGGAGTAAATCTTTATGACTTTCGATTTGGTGCTGGATTCTTAGATATGACACCAATAGCAGAGAACAGAAGGAAAAATAGATATAGTGGATGTCATCAAAATCAAGAACTTTGGTGCATCAAAAGATGATATCAATAAAATGAAAAGTCAGGATGGGAGAAAATGTGAATCTTATATGTGATAAGGGTTTTGTATCCACAGCGTATAAAGAACTCTCACAAACCAACAACAAATGACTCAGTTAAAAATCGGGCACAGGACTGGGGTAGATACTTCTCCAAAAAAGCTATACAGGTGGCCAATAAGCACTTGATGTTCAACCCGATTAGTCATTAGAGAAATGCAAATTAAAACCACAATGAGATCCACTTTATATCCACTTGGCTGTCATTTTTTAAAAGAAAACCAACAAGTGTCGATGAGGATGTAGAAAAGTTGGAACCCACATGTATCACTGGTGGGGGTGTAAAATGGTACTGCCACTGTAGAAAACAATTTGGCAGTTCCTCCACAATTTCAACATAGACTTGCTATATGACTCAGCAATTCCGCTCCTAGGTGTGTACCCAAAAGAATTGAAACAGCTATTCAAATAAATATCTCTACACAAATGTTCATTGCAGCACTATTCACAATAGGTAAAAGGTGGAAACAAACCAAATGACCATCAATAGATGAATGGATAAAGAAAGCATGGTACATCAATAATGGAACAGTATTCAGCCATAAAAAGAATGAAGAACTGGTACAGGCTACAACGTGGAGAAACCTTGAAAACATTCTGCTAATTGAAGGAAGATAGAGACAAAAGTACAAATGCTATCTCACTCTATTTATATAAAATATATGCAATAAGTAGATCAGTAAATAGATTGGTGGTTGATAGAGGTTTGGGGAGAGGGGAACAGGGAACTATTGATTCATTGATTAACTTTTGGGGTGATGAAAACATTTTGGAACTAGATAGAGATGATGATTGCAGCACA
Source organism: Hystrix cristata (assembly GCA_004026905.1). NCBI lineage: Eukaryota > Metazoa > Chordata > Mammalia > Rodentia > Hystricidae > Hystrix > Hystrix cristata. The sequence goes on along the minus strand of PVJO010001660.1, from coordinate 37,499 downwards.
TTGTGAATGTCCTAAATTCCCTTTGAAATGGTTCACTTTATATTGTCTGAATTTCACCTAGTAAATGATAATGTGCCGTAATGAATGAAAGGTCACCTCTGAAAAGAGCTGCTACACAAAGGAGCGTGTCCCGGGTCACCTACAGCCACATTTCAAGGCACAGTCTTTGCTTTGCTTTCCTGATTCTCTATCCTGGCTGTTTGCCCTTTAAATTTCCCTGGAAGGCAGTGGTCAGCAGGGTAGATGCACCAACTCCCTCAATGTTTTAAGGCATTACTGTCATTGTTCAAAAATATTTTACAAGCTCAGTCTTCGAAAAAAGTTTTCTTAAGAACCTCATGATTATGTCCCTTGCCCTAATCCCACATCAGATTATTAACAAAGGCTTTAGGGACTGAGGCTCTGGGCACTTGGCCATCTTCACAGCAGGACTGTGCTGATTGTCACTATGCTAATCCACGAACCTGCTAAATCTCACCAAGGCAAAAGAAAAGATTTCTGGGGAGAGGCATTTAGGGAGAAGTCTGGGTTTCCAGGCGCTCCACTGAGTTGCACAACTCTTAGTAGGGCGTTTTTCAAAATGTGCTGGGCGAGATCATCAATGTTGAAAACCAAACTACCCACATTAAAAAAAAAAAAATAAGCGAACAACAATATCAAGAGCTCAGCCTGGCCTCTGCTTGCCCCTTATTTTGTGCACGAGGCATATGTGGCGTGTGCTTGTTCCATAAGCAGAGGCCTCAATGTGTCATCCAGGCAAGGGGAAAAAGGGGCAAAAAGCAGGCAATGAAAATTGCATATCTATATACGGAGGAATGGAGTCAGACCCCTACCTCACACCATATACAAAAAGTAACCCTCCTAACAGAGTGGTGACCAAGGTCTCCTCTGTGTGTGACTCAGCAACACCCCAGGCCACACAGCTGCCCACCACCTGCCAGGGGGACCTGGGCAACAAGCCTGTCCTTCTCCACCAAGGAGGACTGTTACCCTGGTCTCCTGCCCAGCCACGTGGGTCCTTCTACAAATGTCCCATGCCTCCGGCCTTTGCCCTTGTTCTTGCTCCTTCTCTTACAGGTACCATCCCCAAATTCAGGGCTAAATTAAAATGTTTACCTCTTCTTCAATGAGTCTGGTTAGAATTTCTTCACCAGAATTCCTTGCTCCTTCCTCATGGCACACGTGGCATTTTTCTTTTAGCTCTGGCATTGGATCAAGCTATCATCTGTCCTCCATTTTCTGCACTAGCCCTAAGTTTAAAAATGTTGTCACACTGTCTCTGTAAACTATGTGAATGTACTAGAAACTTCAGTATTTCCACACTGAAATTACAGCTTTCAAATTACTTCTCAGCATTGGAAGTGACTCCATAATCCTGTATATAAGGCCACGTGTGCCCAATTTTGCTTTGTAAAGCATTATCACTATGATTAAGCCACTTATTTCATTCTCCTTTGATCGAAATTATGTAATGTTGTCTCTTCCAGGAGGTTGTGAGCTTCTGAGGGGCAGAGACTTTAGCAGTTAAGATTAGGTTTGGCAGTAGAAACTCAAAATTGCAGTGGTTTAAATGCAACAGAGATTTCTTTCTCGTGTGTAAAAGTCCAGTGGTAGGCAGCTCAGCACAGAAATGGCTGTTGTTCTAAGAAGACCTTAGACCCAGGCTCCTTCTACCCTATGATTCTACATTTCTGAATTTGATGAAGGTGAGGCCTGTGTTTTCGTGTTTGACGGCGGCGGCGGCTAGAGCTCAGGTCCTCTCATCTACATCCCAGGCAGCAAGAGATGAAAAGTGGCCAAATATCAGCAATAGCTTCGGGCAGGTCCTGAAAGCAGCCACATAAACTTCCATGTATATCTCGGTAGCCTGAATTTAATCAACATGGCCGCAACTACTTGCAAAGCAGCCTGGGAAATATAGTCTCTCTTCTAGGTGGCCACATATCCAGCTTCAAATTAGAGTTTTGTTACTGTGTTTGTTAGAAGGGGGGAGACAGTCTCTGCCACAGATGGTCTTGTGTGTCTCTGAACAACTCCAGAGGAGTGCTGACACCAGCCTCAAGGGATGAGGGGCAGGATAGCACAGCCTCTGGATCTGAACATCAGTTCTGTCGCTTAGGTAACTGTGTGATCTTGGGCAAGTCGCTCAGCCTCTCTGTGCCACAGTTTCCCCATCTGGAGGATGGGGAGAATAATAGCACTTGCTTGTCAGGTTATTGTGAAGAGCAAATGAGCTTCCCCACATAGAGCCCTCAGGAGAGTGACTGGCACTGAAGATGTGCCCTATGAGTGGCAGCCACCATCACTGTTGTGCTTGGAGATGGACTCGTTCAAGAGCAGCTGGGTCTCAGGTCTCTGACAGCAGAGGCCCTTTAGCTAAGTTTGAGAAATGGAGTGGATGTGAAGTCTGCGACTATGGCTGCCAGGAATTCCTGTCAAGGGGCACCAATTGCTTTCCCTTCCCCTCGAACCTGGATCAGCCTCGCAAACCGCTCTGATGATGAGAAAGCGATGGGAGGGACCCTGTGCCAATCCCGGGCTTCGGTGTCAAGAGGCCTGGTGGCTTGGGCTTCTGTTCCTGTGCCTGCTGGCTGCCATGGAAAGAGGTCTCGCTGCTGTACTGGAGGTTGAGCATGTGGAGGCAGAGAGGCCCCTGGGGCAGGAGCCTACAGGGCCAGAGAAAGCCAGAGCCAGCCAGCCCTTGGCCCTTTCGGTCCCAGTCATCGAGGGCCAGACACAAGGCAGATGGCAGGAGCGGCCCCAGCCAATGCCACGCAGAACAGAATTGCCCAGTCGGCCCACGGAATCAGAGACGATGACCCTGTTTTGATGTCACTAAGTTTGGAGGTACTAGCACACAAGGCCTGACCCAGTGGTGCCCTCAGGGCCTGCGCCTTCCCACACATCTATTTTCTTAGCCTGTAAATAAGACTGATGATAACATCTGAACAGAAGACTCAAAATAAACAAAAGCTCCAGGTAGGTCTCCCTTCTATAGACTGACCATCGTGGAAACTTATCAAAACAAGGCAAGTCCACAGGATTGAATATTCAAATCTCTACTGCTCATATATTTCCACAATTTTTAGAACACCTAAAGTTTTATGACTACTTATTTTTCACTGGTATGAGGAATTTGGTACCTCGGGCCATTTTAAAATGTGGCCTTCAAATTCTTTGAAGCTCCTCTCATCAAGAATTGGGGTCCAATTCTTGGGCAAGATGGCACATACCTGTAATTTCAGCATTTGGGAGGCTGAGGCAGGAGAATCACAAGTTCAAGTACCACTTAAGCAACTAATAAAAAAATATAAAGGGCTGAGGATGTAGCTCAGTGTGAAGGTCCTGGGCTTAATCCCTGTACCACATGATGATGATGATGATGATGATGATGATGATGATGATGATGATGATGATGACAGGGGACTAAGTCAGGCATGATAGTGTGCACCTATAGTTCCAGCTACTTGGAGGCTGAGGCAGGAGGATCACCTGAGCCCAGGAGTTCAGGACCAACCTGAGCAACATAGTGAGACCTCCATCTCTTAAAAAATAAAAAAAAAATTTGAAAAAGGAATTGGAAAATGGGAAAAGGAACAAGGGAGGGGGAAAAGAACAGAGGGACAAGAGAAATAAGAAATGGAAGGAAAAATGGAAACAAAGCTTTCGTAAATAGGGAGGGAGGAGGGGGTGAGGGGAGGGGAAAGGGAAAAAAAGAAACAACAAGGTATATCATGTACAGGTACAAATCCCCAATGATGAATGTTATCAATATGTATATCAAAAATGTACCATTAAAATAAAAATAAAAAAAAAGGAATTGGAGTCTATGTCCCCTCCTCTTGAATCTGAATGGGCCCGGGACTGCTTCAAACCCTACAGTGTGGCTCCTGTGAGACCATCTGACTGATGAGGCTGGCTGAGAAAGGACCGTGTGACCTCCACTTGGGTGTCTTAGGACAATTGCTCTGGGAAAAGGCAGTCACCACATAAGAAGTCCAAGAGCCTGAGACCGTTAGGCTGGGGACGCTATGTTCAGGCACTCCAGATAAAGCAGCAGACATGAGTGCAGCCATCTTGCACACTCAGATCCAGGCTACCTGCCACTGGGTTGCCTCTGTGGCTGCCACAAGTTGCAAAAGAACCATTCAACTGAGCTCTGCCCAAATTCCTGACCCACAGATCCTAGCTCACAATCGAATGGGTCCATGTTTAGGCCACTAAATTCCAGGTGGTTTGCTAGGTATCAGTAATGACTAGGAAAGTGCCACAAATAAATTGTCTGGAATGAAACCAAAGAGTCACCGAGTGGCCCTCATGTAACAGAAGCCGCAAGTCAACCCGATGCCAAGATGGGCCCTCTGTGTCCTTCCCCCAGGGCCTCCTACATGGGGCCCAGTCAAAAGGGACCATGGCACCCAGACACAGGACTCAAGTTTCAGTCCTGCCTGCCCTACACCGGCTGCTGTGACCTTGTAGACATCGCTTCCTCTCTCCAAGCTCTAATCTCCACAGTGCGAACAGTACCACGTCCCTCCTGATGTTGGTACCAGAAGCCAGCAAGCTAACCCTGCAGAGCACCTGATTGCCAGGTGCCTTCTGGGTTTTCAGGAAATTTCAAATATCCGTAAGTCTCTACTTGGGTCCAGAAAGCACGTGGCTTGGCTTTCTCACGATGCCCCCCTTCATGTGGCAGCATTTGAGTGAAAGCCATAGCAGCTAACAAGGAGATTGGGTCACTTGATTCACGGCTGCCTCCCCTCCCAGTCTTCTCCTGACCCCTGGTCTTGGCACTGGAAGGCTGTCCCCATTACAAGCCATGATGCACGACATTGGTAGCCAGCCCTGGGCCACGTGCAGTGCGGCCCCGGTCTAGTAAACACAAGTCTTGCCAACACCGAAACTCCAGTCATGGGTGAGTGGGCGCTCTGGGCTGAGCTTTGGTCTCCCTCACCCAACAACTATAATCACATAGGTTTTTAAAGGGTTTTGTTTTTATTTTCTGAGGCAACTTCAGAATTGGCTGAACCAGCAGAATCATTTCCTGTAACATAGTTTCCTCCTCCTAATCCCCCATCCCCTTCCCCACCCCTTCCCCACCCCCACCCCTAGAAAAAAACTCAATGCGGCAGAGGCTACAAAGGACCTTGTTGCTTAGCAACAGGAGTGAAGCTAATCAACACAGCTCTGAATATTAATATTTTTCCCAAACATGACTTATCCTGAAATTGTACAGCAAACGAAAGGCCTTCCTTTTGATATAAACAGTCATTTTAAAAAACATCCATAATTAATTTCACAATGTGTGCTCATTTCCTTCAGTGGTAGATTAGCCTTGTTAAATAATAATAGTAGCACCGACAACACTAATGCTGTGCGGCCTTTGTCCAACACACGTAGTTGGCATTTCATAATTCAGCCTTGGGAAGTCATGGTGAGGGTGGACGGAGCCAGTATTTAGGTGTGCTCTGGAGCTGGAGAAGAAAACAAACCCAACCCAAGGAACTGTTCCCCAAACCACCTAGTTTTCCTCTTATTCTTTGACCTGCCTATTACATGTGATGGAGTCAGGCCAAACCCCAGCTTCCTCTTCTATGCCAGGAGAATGGAGAGGGGCTGGAGTGGATTGGCTCTAATATTCCTAGCCCAGCCCAGGAAATGTCTAAGATAAATCGACAGACCCTTGTGGCTTAGGGCCTCTCAGCCCACCCTTCAAGGTGAGTATTGAGGGAAAGATAAGGAAGGGAAGGAACAGAGATGAGACTGGCGAGGCTTGCTTAAAGATGAAGAAGGGGCTGGGGTGTAGGTCAGTGCAGGTCTCCTTGCTCAGCGTGTGCCAGGCCCTGAGTTTAGCGAGGGGAAGAAGAGCAAAGATGCTATGAGGGAGTGGGAAGCAAAGGGCTCCAGCGCCAGCTGTCAGAAAGTGGCATGAATGTGACAGAGATGATGATCTTATCACAGACGTGACATCTCAGCATCCCTGAGGAGCTGGCTGGTTTGTTTCACTGTCTTCTAAGCCAGGGAACCACTTTTCACTCCACAGTTAAGTGGGGGTATCTCAAAGACAGGTGTGGTAGTGCACTCCTGCAATCCTAGCACTTGGGAAACTGAGGCAGGAGGCTTGCAAATTAGAGCACAACCTGGGCAACTTAGTGACTTAAGGAGACCCTATCTCAAAATAAGAAAGAAAAATGGGTCGGGGATGTAGGTCAGTGCAAAGGCCCTGGGTGCAATCTCCAGTAGCACAAAAAAAAGCATGGCTCAGGTGCAGACCTCCTCTTGAATTTAGTCGGGTTTGCTTCCTGTGGGCCTGACTGCCTGGCAGATTTCACCAGAACTCTGAGTCACTTGTAAATGAAAGACTCCCAACTCAAACTGCTTCAACTCAAAAGGGACTCTACTGGCTCCTATGACTGTGAAGTTCAAGGAGCTATGCTTGTATTGGTCAGATTTCCATTGCTTTAACCAAATATCCAAGAAAGTCAATTTAGAGGAGAAAAGGTTTGTTTTGGCTCACTGTTTCAGAGGCTTCAGTCCATGGTAAGCTGGCTTTGAAGCAAAAACATCATGGCGGAAGGGTGTGGCAGAGAAAAGAAACCAACCTCATAGCATTTGGGAGGCAGAGAGCAAGTAAAGCGCTAGAGAGGAAGGGCCAGGGACCAGATGTAGTCCCAAGGTCACATCCCCATTGTTATAGGGTGGTTTCCTTGGAAATGGCTCACCAATCAAAAGTATTCCAGGTTCTTCTTGCCCTAAAAAAAGAATTGGGTGAGACAAGCCAAAAATGGTGTCAAACATTTATTTGAAAAGTGCAGGATAAACGGGTATGGGAGAAACCAGCTCTGTAGAGCAAATTTGGGTAGAACAAAGAGAAAAAGAGGGTAAAAGCAAAAATGAAAGTACATTCTGCGTCTGAGGTAAACTCACGCAGGATAGCGGCTTTCTGTGATGGCCAGTCCTTTTTATGCCATCCACGTCTCCCGAGAGTGTGTGAGAAGTTCTACATACGGGGTCCTTGCGTTGCCCTGGGATCTTGTGATTGACAGGTCCTGCTCACTTCCCCAGCCAGTTTTGCCACACCCTGTCTCCTGCATCACCATGACTCACTCAGACACTCCCGCTGAGATGTCACGTCTGTGATTTCCCCTTGTGCTTAACTAATCTCCTAGGTGTCTTTCAAGCCAATCAAGTTGACAGTCGAGTTTAATCATCACGACCCTGAAGCAAGCAATATCTTTAGGCACCTTTTTCTCTCTCACTCTCTGTCCTTCTGTGTGAACTTCATCATCAGACAGGTGTCACCCTGGGGAAGCCTCCCATAACTGTGAAACTTCCTCGTCATGACAGCCTGCAAGCTTTCAGACCTGCAGCACGAAGTGTAGGGGCACCTGGCTGTGAATTGACCCCTGTGACTAGAACACGGAGTATTCTGATTGACCACATACGGGTCATAAACCCCCCATACAGGGTGCCAGATAAAATAAGGGACACTCAGTTACATCTGAATTTCAGTGTAAGTATGTTCCAAATATTGTGTGGGACATCCTTAGACTAACAAAATTATTTACTGTTCATCTAAAATTTGCATTTAACAAGGCATTCTGTATTTTTATTCCTGAAATCCAGAAGCCTTCCTTCCGAGTGGCCAGGGCACATGTTGAGTAAGAGGCAGGTTGTCCCAGCCTGACCCTTCTGCAGCTTAAGGCTCAGGGGTGTACAGGGGGCAGCAGAGGCCCGGCTCCCTGACAGAGTACATAGCGTGGCCCAGAGAGGCCCTTGCCACCCTCACTAGCTCACCAGCCCCTGCCTGGAAGCTGCCTGCTTTACTGAGCATGAGATACAAACATGCCAAGGGGCACCTGTCTTCCACTATGTGGAAAGTGACCAAGTTCCAACATGGAGGACTTCGTGGTTCTCTGAATGGGAGTGACTCAAACTCAACTTGGGTGACATCTGTCCCATCCATATGCCCCACTGCAGCTAAGCAGGTTCCCTCACAGTCCCTGAACAGGTCTGAGCATTTCCTCCTTGGCACTTCTGCTTTTGCCTGCAACACCATCCATTTTTCTCTTTCTGTCCAACTCGTACCTATCCTTCAACACCCAGCTCAAATCACCCTTCCTCCAAAGTCTCCCTTGATTTCTCCCAAACCCAATCAATGTATATCACTCAGTCAGCTGCCTTGCATTCTAAATTAAATTTCCCTGTCTACAGGTCTTACTCCCAATTACCTTGTGAGCTCTTTGGAAGCAAGGGCCATGTTTGTACTTCCAATAAATCCCTAAGATGCCTTATAGACAATCAATATTTGTTAATCGATTTATTCATCAACTGATGAAAAGTCGGTCATGCATGCAAATAAAATCATTTCTGGGGGGTTTACTTCCCTTGGTGGAAAAAAAGCAAACTTTTTTTTGATGGTATAGAATAGCAGTTCTCATCAGTTGAGTTGCTTCCCACAAAATTTATTATTATTAACAAAACACATACGTCTCAAATTATTTGCTTAAATAAATTAGAATTCATTCAAGGTTATCACTATAATACTATTGTCCATACTCAGCTGCCTTCCAGTGTACTTTCTTGAGTGAAAAAGAAAATCATAGAATTACAGTCATTGAGCCAAGAGTTGCATGTAATCCCAGGCTGACTTCCTGTATGGCACCCTGTCTGTCTGCTCCTCTCACTAGGCACAAGGACATTGTTCACTACCCGGGGATGGAATGAACAGTGCTCGCCACAGATCTCTGACTCCCCTCGGCTGGCTCCCCACCCACAGCATTCTTCCCAGCAGAGGGTTACTAAGTCTCCTTGGGCTTTTAGGCCAGGGGATTGTCCCCTCTAGGCAGAGGCTAAGAAGAAATTGAGAATTGCTCCCTTGGGGGAACACTGATGCTCTATGTTCTGCTTTCTATTGGAATGTTGCCTGAGGACCCATGTGTTAAAAGCTTGGTCACCAGCTGATGGCGCTCTTGGGAGGTGGGAGAGCGTTTAGGAGGTAGATTCTGGTGGGAGGAAGTTAGGTGGTTTGGGGCTACCCTTCAAGGGGACATCGGGACCTGCACTCTACCATCTCTCCCTGTACTTCCTGGCTGCCACCTCATGCTCCCCACCATGCTGCTCTGCTTCACCACAGGCCCAGAAACAATGGATCCAACCAACCATGGGCGGAAACCTCTGAAACTATGAACCAAAATAAACCTTTCCTCCCTTGAAATTGATTTTCCCAGGTATTTTATCACAGTGATGGAAAGCGGACCAGCACATTATTTCAACTTGCAAATCGTTCCAGAAACCACTGAGCCACCAGTGAGGACAGATGAACATCACAGGTGGTTGGGGACAGGGGCTCCCTTACAGCAGTATGACAGGCTCCCCAGGGGTCTGTCACTGTCACGCGTACCAGTCAAGCCTCCAATGCCAGAATCTCCCTTCCTTCGCCTGAGGACTTCTTCTCAGGGTGGGCCCTGCGGGGTAGGCTGAAAGGGACAGTGACAGGGAATGAAGAGCCCCTCCCTTAGGGCAGCTGGGGGATGAACACTAACTGTCACTCCTAGGGCGAGGTGACTATGATGCTCCGTGTCGTCTCCCAGGTCCCCAGGGGAACTAAGTTCCAGTTTCCAGAGAAGTAACTTTCTTGACCACAAACTGTTTTGCCTTCCCTTCCCTGTCTCATTCTCCCGATCCTTCCAGAATTTTTTCCCTTCCAAATAAACTTTTCTGCACTCAAATCCTTGACTCTGAATCTGGTTCTGAGGGGGGGGGACTCAAACCAAGACACCCACGCACAAGGCCTAGGAATAGGTATTTTCTTGTACAGTCCCCCCAGACAATTGGATATTCATTCTGGAATCCAAAAACTGCAGCAATGTTTGTGGAACCAAGAGCAAAAGCCACATTTCACTGTCCCTAAGGAAGAGAGACAGCCAGTCGTTTGGAATGGGAAGAAGTGAGTTGAGAGCTCAGGGGGCAGACAGCCATGTTGTTCTTGGCTGTGAACCCACAATCAGGAAATGTCCGTGTGGAAAAGCCTTCGTTTGGTGTCAGAAAGGAGACGAGCCTCCTCCTGCACCCCATTTTCCTCCCCTGCTGTACATTCTGGCTTGTCTTCACCTCATCTTACCCCACCACCCCCCATTACCCTACATCACCCCTGATCTTTTAATTAGTAAGCATTCTGCAAATGATCAGCACTCTGGGCCTGTTAGCATGATGAATGAGCAATTAAAACTACATAAGCAATTACACTCGCTCCAAATTCTCCCCATTCAGCCTTGGCAGTGTGCTCTGCCGGGGTAGGTCAGCCCTTCAGCCAGAGGACGGGGCCCCTCAGTGGCCCAGAGGAGCCCCCTGGCGACCTCCACCATCAGGTAATCAAGGGCCCCAAGTGGCAGACAGAACTCCACGGCCACCCGGCCCTGTCAGTCTGCTCTGACTCTTAAGAAAAAAACACTAGCTTCAAAAAATTCCAGCCCACTGGTGGAACTTTCTCGCAGAAATAAACCACAAGAAAACAAGGGGAACAGTCTGCCACGATGAGGTGGGATAGAAAAGGCCTGAGATGGATTCAAGTGCAAGCACAATTATCCCTTGGATATCAATTCTAGGATACCGCTGCCCCTGTGGATACCAAAATCCACAGGTGCTCGAGTCCCTTGTACAAAATGGCATCGTGTTTGCATAGAACCTATGCAAATCCTCTTGCATTCTTGAAACCACCTCTAGATTCTTTATAATGCCTTGTATAATGTTAATCCTATGTAAAGAATTGTTATCCTGTATTGTTTAGGAAACCATAACAAAATTCTGGGCACATCAGTTCGGGTGCAACTTTTTTCCGAATAATTTCCATCCACAGCTGGTTGAATCCAGGGATACAGAACCCAGGATACAGAGGTCTGGCTGGAGTTTATTGAAGGAAGAGAAACAGGGAAGGGACCCCATCAATACCACTCATTATTATCAAGTCATTTTTGGCTGTGGGCACCTGGGGCGTGGTTCCACCGGGTTAACCCAAGTGACGTGCCAGGCACCTCACCAGTTTGTGAGTTCCAGGGAAGCTGCTGAGAGCAGGATCTTTAACTTGCCTAATTGCCAGGATCTGGGGACAGGGGTACTCCTGGGACCAAGTAAAAAAGTGCCTCAAGCAAAAAATTGCAGGTGTTCCAGTGAACAGCCTTTAATTCCATGCTGTCCGTAAGTAGCCACCAGCACAGGTGGCTATTTAAATTTAAATGAGACAGTGGAGGTGGCACACACCTGTAATCCCAGCTACTGGAGGCCGAGGCAGGAGGATCACAAGTCTGAGGCCAGCCTAGGCAACTGGGCTAGACCCTGTCTCAAAATAAAGCAAAATAAAGGATTGGGGATGGGGTTCAGTGGTGAAGTGTGTGCCTGGCATGGGGAAAGCCCTGGGTTAGAGCTTCAGTGGGGCAAATAAATTTCAATGAGTTAAATAAAATGTAGCATCCGGTTCCTCTGTCATGCTGACTGCATCTCAAATACTCAATACTCGCAAGTGCCTAGTGGCCACCATGTTTTTCCATGCAGACAAAGAACATTTTTATCTTCTCAGAAAGTTTTATTGGACAGCGCGGCTTTCAGTGTACAGAGACGTGGGTGAAGGGGGTAGGAGTGACTGAACACCAACAGTGTCTGCTAGTGGCAGATAGAAAAGGAACAAGTCACAAGCGGGCACAAAAGCTCACAAAATCCTTGTGATTTAACATAACCCTAAGAGGCACAAGACTCAACCTTCTGGTGGCTGGCGATGGAGCCTTAAACCATGCTGCCCAGAGCCCTATTGTGAAGGGACTCTCAATGTGCGGCTGAGCGGTGCTTCCTCCGACAGATCCGTGTCATTTCAGGGGAGTTTATCTTTATCCTTTTACACCCTTGAGGTCTTTGAAGCCTGGAATCTGGCCAGTTCCTGAGTGCTGTCGAGAAATCTTTCCTATTGTTCTTGTACAAAATACTGAGCTTCTTCTTAATGCAGATCTTTTCAGGAGCCACACTCTCTTTCACTCCAGCTTTCCAAGTGCTCTCTTTCTGGCTAAGCGTCACTTCATTCAGCTGTGCTTTTTGCTCCTGATTCTCACTGTAAATCTGGCTGAAAGCAGAGAGCAGTACCCATGCACACAGCCTGAATCAGTTGGGCTGCCTTGAAATTTTCTTCTCCAGATTAATTAATCCACTGCCCTTAATCTCAGTCTCCCACAAAGTCTCAGGACACGGGCAGAATGTAGACAAATTTTCAGCCAGAGCATCCAACTGCCAGTAGAGTCCTTGTTCCCACCTGAAACCGCCCAAGCCTGGCTTCTACTGTCTGCATTCCTATGAGCATTCTGGTCTTCTGAGCTCTGACCAGTTTTGCACATCAAGCATTGATCACAACGCTCTAGGTCTTCTCTAACTCGCATCACCAAACTTTCCAAACTCTGCCTGCAAACCAGTTCCAAAGGCTTCTAAACCACATGATCAGGTACAGTCACAGTAATGACGCCACTCTCGGTATCAATATTCCGTATTAGTCAGTTTTCTCATCTATCCTTAAACTCACTGTGTAGCCCAGGCCTCAAATTCGTGGTGATCTTCCTGCCTCAGCCTCTCAAGTACTGAGATTACAGGTGCGTGTGGCCGTGCATGACTAGGCAGGGCTTTTGAAAGGTGACTAAATCATGGGGGCACTATAGTTAAATGTGCTGTTAGGAGGTAGGGCCTGATCAGAAGACATGGGTCACTAAGGGCGTGATCTGGAAGGGTAGAGCTCCTTCTCTGGCTACCTTTTCTCTCTGCTTCCTGGCTACCATGATACAAACAGCTTTCCTCCATCCAGGCCCTTACGCCATGCCGCAGACCATGAGAAGACTGAACCTTCTAAAACATGAGCCAGAATTAACCTCTCCTCCTTCAGGTTGTGGATGTTGAGTATCGTATCCCAGCAATGAGAAAAGTGTGTGCCATCATGCCTAGCCTAATATTTTTTTACTTTAATGATGGTATTATGGCTTTGCAGGAGAATGTTCCTATTCTTAGCAGATGTATGCAGAGGTATTTAGGAATGAAGTATAGTAATAGCTGCAAATTTCAAATGATTTGGCAAAAATCTAACATAACCTGTTAGGTTAATCTATGCAAAATTTTCAACATTCAGACCTCTCTCTCTCTTTCTCTCTCTCTCTCTGCTTCCTGGCTGCCATGCAGTGACCAGCTTTTCCTTCACTGTGCCATTCTGCTATGCTCTTTTGCCTGGAAGCCAGCTCACTGTAGACTAAATCCACTGAAACTGTGAGCCTAAATAAACCTCCCCTTTAAGTTTCAGGTGTCAAGTAGTTTGTCCCAGTAACAGTACAATGACTAATACAATGTGGTTCAACCTTGTATAAAGACATAGAGCAAATGTGGCAAAATGTTAGCAGTTGGTGACTACGTTGTGGCGTCTTAGTAGGTTTTGTGTTGTTGTAACAGAGCACCACAGGCTGAGAAATCTATAAACATTAGAACTTACTTCTCACAATTCTGGAAGCTGGAGAGTCTAAGATCAAGGTGCCAGCAGGTTTGGTGTCTGCTGAGGGCCTGGTCTCCTTTTCCAAGATGGCAGCCACAAAATGGAAACGAAGCTTTTACAAATAAGGAGGGAGGAGGGGGTGAAGGGAGGGGAGGGGAACGGGAAAAAAAGAAGCAACAAGATATAACTTGTGCACTTACAAATCCCTTATGATTAGTGTTATCACTATGTACATCTAAAATGTACCATTAAAATAAAATAAATTAAAAAATAAAAAAAGATGGCAGCCTGAACACTGCGTCTTGCAGAGGGGATGGCAAAACAACAAGGAGAGGCAGGGAGGGAACCTGAACTTGACCTTTTATGCCAGTACCACTCCCACTCAGAACGTAGAGCCCTTATGGCCTAGTCACCTCTTAGAGATCCCACCTTGTAGTATTGGTACAGTGGCAATCATGTTTCAACGCAAATTTGAGAGGGGACATTTGAACCATGGCAGGTGGAGAGGGTGTACGTTCAGATGTTTCCTCGTGCTATCCTTTCACTTTCCTTTATGTTTGAAAATATAATTATTTGCTTAAAATTTTCCCATACCCCAAAGTGGAATGAACTACTGTTTCTTCTCCCCAGTTAAATTCTAATAGTAATCATACCTTCTTTTTAAATCCAGAGCTCATAGCAGGCCCCACTGGCCTTTTAGCTAGAAGAAGCACCCCCATATTCCACACTCTCAATTGTTTCTAGATTTTTCCATGGCACTCCCTCACCGGTGCCCTGTGTCCTGCTGATGCCTTCGGCTTTCTGTCTCCTTAATCTCCCAGATACCCCAGATCAATAGCTGCTCTACCTGTGAGTCAAAAGTTACCACCCTCCTCAATTCCCCAGGGCACAACCAAGGGCAGGACAGAAATTTTAAGAATTGACTCATTCAGGATAGAACATCTCAGCAGGCTAGAAAGAAAAAGGAACTTTGTCAGGACGTTACAAAAGCCCTGCAGCTAATAATCATGAAAGACTGACTGCTTTCCCTCTAAGAGTGGGAATAAGACAAAGATGTCCACTCTCATTCTTCTATTCAGCACTTACTGAAGGCCCCAGCCAGTGCCTCCAAAACTGGAAAGGAAGTAGAACTTTGTACTCAGCTGGTATAATTGTGTCTGTAGACAGACAACTATGTGCTCAGGCAACTCATAACCCTTCGTTTGTCCCTTGTTAAAAACTGTGCACATGTACCAAAACATCACACTGAAACTCATGCATATGTACAATCATGTGTCCATTAAGAGTAAAAAATTTAAAGGAGAATAATAATGCTCATCTTCACGATTGTTTTGAAGTTTGAAGAGGGTCATGCCAGAGGGAAATTGCCTAGGGGCATGGGAGATTCTCGAAGAATGGGAGTGACTGGTGATAGGAGCATTGTTATTTTGGCTTTTTTCTCAGCAGGACTCAAAGCCCTTCTGTAGTGAGACCAGAAGCCAGCTCAAGATCTTAGTCCCCAAAGGCTCTCAGTAAAGTTTCTTCAGTTATCTGTGAATGCACCCAAAGAGGCGACACTAGTCCAGCAGTGAGGACAACATGTCCTTGGCAGATGAAGTGTCAAACTTATGCTCAGATTTCAAATAAGTGGGAAGCCACTTTGGAGATCCTTGCCCAGACCTGTTTGCTGCTACCACAGTGCTTCAGGACTCCTCCCTCATGCTGCCCTAATATCCTCACATTCTGGTTACTTTCTCCATCTTGAAAACATTTCTTAGCCCTTTGGAGGAGCCCAGACTCCCAAGGGTACGCAGTGCGCCTACTACTTTTTGGTTATTCATCACAGTCCCAGTGCAGGGCCTCACCTCAATTTACATTTCTGTAACATGGCCATAAGAAGTGTGCCTGAAAGGTTGTTGCAAGTATAACACCGTAATGGATTTGCAGATCCTTTGCACCATTAAGATAATAAACAGTTATTCATTCTAAAGGCAGATGCCTAATAAGTCCATGCTGAACATATTGGAATGATATTGGGCTTTTGTTTTTTTCTCATCTGTAAAATAGGGATGAGACTAACACTCACCCAGACGATCACTGTTTCAGCTCACATAGGACCATTCATGTAAAGCACTTAGCACTTCCAAGTGATCAGGAAGCCTTGGCCACGGCACTGGATGTGCTGTGAACCTAAGGGAGGCAACTTAGGTTTGCCCCTAAGGACCAAGCCCCTGACCCCTTCCAAGCGTGGCTCCAGGGTAGTAGAGTGTTTAGATATTTTGCACAGACCAGTGCCTGTTTCCAGTTTGACTTATCCGCCTCCCTCGGGTCCAGTGATGTAGGAGTAGCTATCTGGGATCCGGCTAAAGGGAAATGGAAGTGAGGCTACAATGAGGTTTTGTTTATGGGTTTGCAGCCCCTTCCGTGCAAAGTGGGTGTTGGCCATCACACACTGCAGTGCAGAAATGGCCTTTGAGGATACCACTGTCCTCTGGGCTGACTCACTCACCATGGAGACATGACCATGCATGCTAGAGGTCATTTTGAGATAGAAATGTGTCTGTCCCAGGTATCTATTATAACATAGCGAGTCATCCCAGAACTCAGTGGCTTAAAACAATAACAATCTTTTGTTTTGTTCATGAATCTGTGGTGGTCAGGCCTTGTCAGGGGCAGCTGGAGTGGCTGCAAGGCTGGGGCTGGAATCATTTGGAGGCTCCTCGCTCACATATCTGCTGCTTGATGGGGGTCGTTGGCTGAGTCCTCAGCTGCCTGGCTGTGGCCTCTCTGTGGTGCTGGGGTCCCCAGGGTGCATGTCCCGAGAGGGCCAGATGGAAGCTGTCGTGTCTTATGTGACCTACCTCAGAAGTCACATGGTGACACCTGCTACAGTCACAGAGCGACTAAGAGAAGGGGAGGGAAGACCCCCTTTCTCAGCAAGAGGGATGTCAGTGTCCCATCACGAGAAGAGCCTTGCCTTGGGAGGTCTGGTTGTGGCTACTGTGGAAATAGAATCAGACAGTGTCCCCTGGCCCCCAGGCCCAGACTGCAGGCAGGCAGTGGGGACAAGAAACGCTTTAGATGTGTGGAGCTGGAAGCTCGTCTGGAAAAGCTCACAATCGTCAGGCCAGGAAAATTCTAAACGACAAATCCATTCTCACTGATGATTCGTGGAGCTGGAAATGTGCTTCTGTCAAGAAATAATAATGCAGCACATGCAATTAATAATGCACCATATATTTTTATTTCTTTTCTGGGCAGAAACGTACATAATAGCATTTCTTGGGATTTGTGTGTTTGTAGGTCATAGAACTGTAACAATCTTATCAACCCAAGCAGTGTCTGTTTGAGAAGTGCTACGTTCTATGCATTCCAGTGTTTCCAGTTGCATCCCAGCATATCTGATCCATCTTGCCCTGGTGGAGTGTGATGGATACAGAAAGAAGTGGCACACAGGCTGGGTGTGTTGCACATGCCTGTAATCCCAGCACTCTGGGAGGCTGAGGCAGGAGGATCGAAAGTTTGAGTGTAGTCTGGGAAATTTAGCAACTCAATGAGATCCTGTGCCAAAAAAGGGAATTGGGGATGTGGCTCAGTGCAAAGGCCCTGGGTTCAGTCCCCAGTACCACAAAAAAGGTGGCACACAAACTTGCTGCTTATGTGCAAAACGGTCTGAAGAAACAAGTACCCTGGAGGCAAAACTACAGAGCTTCATGGATGCATCAATTCGTGTGACATTATTTTATTGATAATATTTTATTTTATTGATAATTACATCAATCAATAAGTACATCAATTCACATAGCATTATTTTATTATTCAATTTGCCACTTGATATGTGCACCTTAATTTCGTGATAATTCTATCCATAAGTTTTATACTTACTGATCATACAAGAATGCAAATAAGATAGATAGAAAGGTAGAATTATCTTGGTAGTAGCCAAAAACACAAACCGGAAAGAGAAGATGTGCAGATTCCTCAAAATGTCACTCTTACTACCGCACAATGGAAACTAATTACCAATGACAACGAGTGAACCTGAAAGAAACTTTACAATGGTGTCAATACTTTTATTTAAAGGCAGTCAAGCACACAGGAGGAAAGACTAATCGATCCTTCTATTGTCTCTATAGAGACAATAGATGGTCATCATGTCAAAAGATAATCAAAACGGCACAGCCCAAAAAAAGCAGAAAAAAGAAAACACAAAAGTGTTCCAGATGGTTAATTAGTAAAAATACTATATATTTTTTTCAGTTTCTGAAGTTTGAGGTCATCATGAGCTTTTTAATGTCCTATTATTTTTCTACTCACTTAAATGTCCACTTTTATACCAGGTTTTGTATTCCCGTTCTTTTCTTTCTTTTTTTCTTTTTTGTGGTTCTGGGGATTGAGCCCAGAGCCTTCAAAGTACATCCCCAACCCTTTCGTATTTTTTTATTTTGAGATCAAATCTCCCTAAGTTGTTAATTTGCCCAGACTGGGCTTGAACTTGCAATCCTCCCGACTCAGCCTCCTGAGCTGCCAGGATTACAGGCCTATGCTACCACAGCCAGCTTGCACCCAGCCAATGCATCTAGCTTGCATTCTTTTTCTTAAAGAAAAGTTTCCCAAATGTTTAGGCTTCCAACCCCACTATTACCCACAATCAGCTCCTGCTATTATTATTGATAGATTCTGATTATGAGTCTAATAGAGACCATTCATACAGTACTTATAGATGAGAGGAGATAGATGAGAGATGTCCATCAACTCAAACTGCTGGGTTCCTCTCTTCCTCCTTTTTGCAGGATGAAAGCCCAGCCAGGGCCTGCCTGTAAGGGGCCGCATTAGTCTGCTTGCTCGGGCTGCCTTGAGAAAGTGCCACGCACTGGGTGGCTTAAACAGAAGACATTTATTGTCTCGCAGTCCGGGACACTAGCAATCCAAAAGCAGTGCATTGACAGGCTCTTTCTGAGGCCTGTGTCCTTGGCTTGCACGTGACTGTCTTCCTTCTGTGTCCTCCTCACACGCTCTTTCCTCTGTGCGTGTCTGCGTCCTAATCTCTTCCTACAAAGACACTGGCCAGGGTGGATTAGGGCCTGGCATTAGCAATCTCATTTAATTTAATCACCTCTCTCAGGGCCCCATCTCCAGATAGATCTGCACCCCACTATAGTGGGGTTACAATAAACCCATTGCAAAAGGGAAATATTGTGGGTTGAAAATGCACCAAACACATGGAGCCCAGAGCCCATCCCAGGTCAGCAGCAAGCACTCCGAGACGTGGCTGTGTCCCCTGGAGATCTTGGGGCTGGGGGAACTTCCGGACCACCACTGCCCAGTGTGGCCAGAGAGGATGGTGAGTGCAGCTCCAGCTGGGAGAAGATTCGAGGCAGCATTCGGAGGGTAGTCTTAAGTCAAACCATCAAAGGTGGAGTAGGGTCCTGGGTTGGACTTCAATATATGATTTCCGAGGGGAACACGATTCAGCCCGGAACGTGCGCGGATGCTGAGAAGACAGAGGACAGACAGCCCAGCTGGTCCTGATCAAGCAGCTCATTCGCTCAGCTCCGAGCCGTCAGGAGGTGCCGTCTGAGGGCGCAAACTCCTTCAGATGGGCTAGTGACGCTAAGCAGCGCCAGCCAGGGGCGCTGACTCCTGGCTGGAGAGGGAAAAGCCCGGGCTCCCCAGCGCAGGCAGCAGGGGCCCTTGGGACCTATTTTAAGAAACTTGAAAGCCCTGACCAAGTGGCTCCCTCCCGGGAGAGAACACCCTGGCTCTACACGGGGAGGCATTTCTTGGCTTGGGTGGACTCTGGGTATCATCTCCCGCTCTCTCCTCTGCAGCCCCACAGGCTCAGCTGCAGTGTCCCCGCCCCACTGTGACCTGGCACCTCCACCCCAGCGTGGTTTGGAGAATGTTTAGCGTCTGCAGAGGTGGCCTCCATCTGTGCCGAGCTCCCAGCCTGGGTGGGCCAAGTTATCTCCCCCAGGACCAATTAGTCTGCTTCCTTGGGGGCTCCAGTCTGATCATGATCTTTACTGGTCACCAAGCATGACTGGGTTGGGGGAGAGAGGGATAGAGGAGGCAGCTCTGGCCCTGCGTGAAGCCTGAGTCAGCCCCGTGGTGAGAAAGCCAACATGCCCCGCCAGCACTGTGCCCACCTGCTCTTCTGATGACTGCACCATCTGTCTTTGGAAACTGACACAGGGCCCTGACCTGCTCGGCCCTGCCAAGAAGTGCATATTATTGCTCCTACTTTACACATACAGCAGGTGGAGCTCAGGGATGTCAGGCGACTTGTCTGAGGTCACACAGCTTGTGACTGCATAGCCGTTGTTCAAACTCTCGACTTTATAACGAAGCCCTTTGAGGGGTGCTCCCCACTAGTCCATGAAGCCTCCCACCGGTTCACTCCTGCTCAGTCCTTTGCTCGGCTACCAGGAATTCTGGGAAGAGGGGAGCAGTTTAATTTTCCAGTTTCTTTGGTAGACCAGAGAAAAGAGGGTCATGAATGGTTTGGGGAAATGAGTTAAGAGACTTTTGAGCCCAATTCCTTTATTTTGTAGGGGAACTTTATGGTGCATACTGGAATGGCCATCCCCAAGCCATTCACAACCCTCTTCGTGCTGGTCTTCTACTGTAGATGCTGGAAAACTAAACTGCTTCTCTTCCCAGACTTTCTCACAGCCAAGCAAAGGATGTGTGCCCCAGCTTGGGCCAATACCTATAAATAAAACTCACAATTTGGGGCTTTCAGGAAAAAGAGAACCTTTTTCTTTTACAGCATCATTTGTCTTTTGTACTCTCCTTTCTACCTGCCTGAAATGCAGCTGCAATCTCTGGAAGTATAGCAGCCATCTTGCAGTCATGTAGGTAAAAGCGCCATGTTAAAAATGGAAGATGGACAAAATAGAAGGAAGCTAATGAGCTGTCACACCAACCTGGACTTCTTGTTGCAAAAGACAAAATATTGCTTGCACCCCTGTTGGTTGAGTTTCTTGTAACCTACAGCCAAATGCAGTCCTAATTGATACAAATATGCACATAGTATCCCTGGACCAGTGCTTTTCCTGCAAGGCTCAGCATCCCAGAGACTGAAGGAACCTTGAAAGAATATCCCAGATGTCAGAGGCTTCATTCCAAGGTCCCCTCTTCCGACCCCAGCCCACCCTGAATTTCCCAGGGGCCTCAGAGTGTGCCCAGAGACCCCCAGTGGTCCCAGCATTTGTCCCACACAGGCCCCTCCGGCTGGAGCAGCTCAGGGCTGAATACCACGTGGTTTCTTATTCAGGGAGGCCCCCCCCTCTCCCCCCAGCTAGTGTGGCCTGTGGAAGCCATGCTGTGAGGGGGTGTCCACTGGAGACATGGTTCAGAATGGGGATGGACCCAGCCAGAAGAAGACAGGAGAATCCCCAAGGCTCGTCCCAATCGGGAAGTTCTACAGTTCTGTGGATTAACACACATAAGAAACACCACATGGCAGAGCAGGGAAACAAAGCAGCATTTGGAGTTAGAAAAAAAAAAAAACAACAAAAAATAGATTTAAAAGCAGATCTCTCTCCTCAGTGACAGTCACTGTAGCGGAAATATATAGTTCCCTCTTTTCATAGAAACGCAGCCCTGAGATTTTCCCTGAGTATGTGGTCACCGGAATGAAGACTATATTTCCCGACCTTCTCTGCAGTTAGATGTAGCCATGTGACTAGGTTCTGGAGTAAGAGCAGAAGTATTGAGTGCAACTTTTAGGAAGTAGCCTTAAAAGGGAAGCAGCCCTCCAGGCAAGTGCCACAGGCTTGGTTGGGCTTCTCTCTAATCCCAGCATGCTCTGCACAGCCCTGGACTAGAAGAAAGTCCTCTGGCAGCAGTTGACTAGAATCCAACAGCCAGGAAGTATGAGAATGGGTGGGAATCCAGGCAGAGTAGGGAAATCGGCGGCTTCCAACTTGCTGATTTGCCTCTATCTGTCCTTCAGCCATCTGTCCTGAGGATTTGGAGGGATCAGGCCCATGGTAGTCAGGTCAGTGGGAAAGCAGGCTTTGGGGGCGGGGATGCCGAGCCACCAGAGGAAGCCAAGAGTGCTTGCCAGCCCAGGGCAGTTGGTAGAGTCGAGGTCAGGAACAGACAGAAGAAGTGGGCAGGGGACGGAAGTGGAGACCCCTGCAAATGTCTCTTACCTGGTAGGCCACAGCTTGACCTGTCTCAAATAGGAGCGAAATAGGTCTCTCCTTCAGTGGCCCTTGGCCAGCTGGGGCTGCCCAGCCAGTTCTACTCAGCCAACAGTTCAAACGCCCTGACTCTCGGTCCTGACCCAGTTCCAGTCTGGCGACCTGAAGTCCTTTGCCACGGGCCTTAGTGGGCAGCCAGAGGACCAGCCGTTCTAGTCACCCTGCTGCCAGGGCCACACAAGGTGTGGAGGATGCTGGCAGTGTCCCACCCTGGTCCCCTGGGCGCTGATCATTCCGGGACACACCACGTTCTGTTGGGACATGCAACCCTCCTCCTCCTCCCGCAGGCTTTCTGGAACTGCCGAGGGAGTCGGGGTGCCAGTGCCAGCAGCCAAGTCTCTCCAGAGCAGCCCTCAGGCGACAGCAAACAGGGATTGGTGGAGAATGACCCCAGCTCCCTCTCTGGGACAGTCACCTGGTTCTGAGACTTCAGCACTGCCTAGATTAACGGATGTGCCCAGAGGGGTGAACCCCAGACACACACACTGGGACTCTGCTCCCAGCACATTCCACATCTGATTTCCTCTATCCCCAGTCTCACTACCCCACCCCCTCAATCTGTTTCCTGGATACCCGGTCAGCGCTTAAATCCTTGCCTAGAGGTCTGCTTCTGGGGGAGCTAAACCAAGACACCCGGTTGATTAGAGTGGATGTGGCTGAAACTCTCTGAAGGGCAGGAACTGTGGTAGTGACCCGGGGTCTCAGTCTAACTGAAGCACTGCCAGTCTGTCCTGCACTGAGGAAAACCAAGGAGGAGCTCTCCACAGACTGGAAGTTGGCGTCCGCCCCAAATCATGTGTTGGAGTCCTGGTGCTTGAGGTGATGGTGTTAGGAGGCGAGGCCTTTAGAGACGAGGAGGCCATGAAGGTGAAGCCCTCCTGAGTGGGACTAGTGTCCTTATAAAAGAGGCCAGTGGGGCGGAGGTGTGGCCCAGTGGTACAGCGCTTGCCTAGAAGGCGTGAGGTCCTGAGTTAGATCACCAGCACTGCCAAATAATAAAAAATAATAAATAAAAGATGCCCAGGAGAGAGCGCCCTTGCTCCTTCTGCTATTTGAGAATGCAGGGAGAAGACATCATCTATGAACAAAGATATGGGCCCTCACCAGACATCAGATCTGCTGCCACTTGATCTTGGACTTCCCAGTCTCCAGAGCTGTGAGAAACCAGTTTCTGCTGCTCATGAGTCACGCAGCTGGTATTTTTTTATAGTAGCCTGAACAGACAAACCCTCTCCCAATAGACTGTGAGCTTCCGGAGAGCAGGGCCCCTCTCCCGGTTCACCAAGGCAGTCCAGCCCAATCAAGGAAGGTGCTCAATCAACTGAGCTCAACTGACTTGAAGCTGATGCCAGAAACTCTCCTGCACCCCCGTCAGCCCAGAATCGCTCGTGGTTGCCCCCCAACATTGCTCTCCATTTACTCATGTATTCTGTGCATTTGTAAATTCAAACAAATATGTGAGGCATTAAGCTAGAGACCTCCCCCTCAGGCACGTCCAGCCCTCCTCTGTTTCTTCGCTTATTTGTGGCCTATCAGTGACTAACAGTCACAGTCATGTACCACATAAGGACATTTCACTCAATGACAGGCCACACAGAAGATAGTGGTCCCATAAGTTGCTGTCACCTAGTGAAGTCATTATCTAGTCTTAGTTTGTGTAAGTACACTCTGTGATGTTCACACAACACTGAAATCACCTAATGATGCATTCTCAAAAGTGTCCCTTTTATTAATCGATGCATGACTGTATTTGCATTTTAAATGAGGCTATTGAAGGTAGAAAATTTCTCCAAAGAATTGACTTTCTAATGAGTAGATGTAGACAATGGCAGTTGTTGATATTTTGTAATAGAACGAAGAGGCCCTAAAACATTTCTCTTAATTTAGACTATTCGACTCTGCCTGACACTCACAGGAAGTGGGTCTGGCATTTCGACCCTCAGCCTTAACCTCAGCACGCAGCACACGTAAGTATTGAAGTTGGTTTTCCAGGCTTGTGACCACAACCCCATGCACAGAGGCCCTCATTAAGACTCATATATGCGAAGACACACACCTGAGCATAAAAGCTCCCTCGAGCCCACCATGTACAAACAAGGGTGATTCCCCCCACCGCCCGGCACCTGTCCGAGTCCCACTGTAAATGGAGATGCTGTGTGATTGACAGGTCAGCCAGTGGCTTATATTTGGTTGGAATCCGAGATACCATTACCATGGCGACCATGGGCCCTGGCAGCTCTGTTATCTTCCATGTTCTGGAGATTGGAGGGGGATACCTGAGAGGCTATCCTTCTGGAAGCCACTCCTTCCTCCAAGAGTGCCTTTTAATTTCTCCCAGGGGGCCTTGCTGCTCTGGAGCAAGTTGGCTTTACACCCCTCTGTGGCTCTCCTTCTGCTAATGGTGAAGGAGGTTTCAAGGAAAGTTGTAATCAAGCTCTCGGGCTTCTGGAAGCTTCTAGTTCCTCACTCTTCTGGGGCATCTGATGCCTAGCCTTGCCAAAGAGAGTCAGAAATCTACACAGACCCCCAGGCACGGGGCCACAGTCATACAATC
Source organism: Hystrix cristata (assembly GCA_004026905.1). Lineage (NCBI taxonomy): Eukaryota > Metazoa > Chordata > Mammalia > Rodentia > Hystricidae > Hystrix > Hystrix cristata. Next base: position 13,246 of record PVJO010001660.1, on the reverse strand, counting down.
TTTGCACTGGAAGGAGGCAGCACTCACTGGGGTGCACTGCTCAGATCTTCCCTACTGAGGACTCCTCCAATTCATATGTTGACAATGTAACCCCTAAAGTGATGGTATTAGGAGGTGCAGCAGTTGAGGGTGATGAGCTCATGAGGGTGGAGCCCTCATGTATGGAATTAGCCCCCTTTTAAAAGAAACCCAGAGAGCCACGTGAGAGCACAGCAAGAAAATAGCTGTTAATAAATCACGAAGTGATCCTACATTAGACAACACACTAAATCTGCTGGCTTCTTGATCTTGGACTTCCCAGTCTCCAGCTCCATTAGAGATAAATGTCTGTTGTGTAAAGCTGCCCAGCATGTGTTATTTTGTTATAGCAGCACACGTAGACTAAGAAAGCCCTTGCTTCTAAGAAAAGACTCTCACTCCTTCAACTATTAGGGTGTGGGCTGCAGACAGCTCTCAAGTGAGTCCCACTCCATAGATGGCCTTCAGCCCAGAAAGCTGCCTCACCCAAGGTCATACCCTCTTCCTGGGGGCAAACCTCAAGAACTGGCCTGTTGGGGCTACAAAGGACCACTACCCTCAGCTTGAATGGGGACATCAATGAGAGGTCATCCTTAGTCAAAGCCTTCCTGAGGCCATGAAGATCACCTGTTGTGACCACATTCTAGCTCAAGTCCTCTTCTACCGAACCATGCTTCCCTCACTGGCTTAGGGGTGTTGACCTTAGCGGCGCACCTCTAGAAAATGCTTGCTCAGCAGCCTCCACCTCAGAGCCTCTTTACAGACAGCGCAACCTGAGAACCAGGGTCTGGAGCTCATTCACACAGCCCTTCTCTCCACAGAGAAGGAAATATGGAGGGAGTTGAAAAACCAGAACTGGATCTCAGAGGCCATTGCCACATTACTCTCCCTCCCTAAAAACTCGGTATTATAGCCGCCACCACCAGTGAGATTTCACATGGTCCCTTCTTCTAGGTGTCAGAAGGCCCTGATTCAAAGTTACCATGGGTGCTGGGATTGGGTGCCCAAGGAGGTCTGGGAAGGGGACAACTGGCAGGGCCCCTTGAGTCAGCCAGACTGCAGACCAGTGGCTCTCTACACCGCTTACACATTAAAACCACCTGGGAACTTTAAAATATCCTGATGTCCTGGCCACACACCAGACCAACTAAATCAGAATTTCTGGAGACCCAGCCTTAGCATATTTTTAAAAACTCTCTGGATAGTTCTGATCAAAGGTTGAGAACTTCCCAACAATGAAAGGACTGGGGAATCTTTCCTTAGCTCCATGTGGAAACAGGCAGGATTTGATCAGGGAAGTGGAACCACTCTGAGCGATACAGTAGAAGGGATTTATTGTGAAGTTGGGATTGAACCAATTGTGTGAGCTTGCTAAGCCACCTGTGTAAGAAGACTGGCCTGCATCTGATGGGAGGCCTGAAGGTGGTGGGTCCAGCAGCTGCAATGAAAGATGGGCATTGTAATAGTTGCCTATTGCTGCATAACAAATTACCCACAAATTTTTTAACTTGGGAAAAAAGCAAATATTTATTATCTCATGTAGTGTCAGGAATCCAGAAGCAGCTTAGCTGGGTGGTTCTGGCCCAAGGTCTCATGAGATTTTAGGAAAGATGTCGGCTGGGGCCACAGTCATCCAAAGGCTGGACTAGAGATGGAGGATCTGCTCCCAAGATGGATGCCTCATGTGGCTGTCAACAGGAAGCCTCAGTTCCTTGCTGGCTATAGGCCAAAAGCTTCAGCTTCTCAATACATAGACCTCTCCATGGGCCCACTCCTGGCATAGCAGCTGGTTTTCCATTGGTCAAGTGAACTCAGGAGGGAACAAGAGGGAAGGATGAGGAGAGATTCCAAGACAAAAAAAAAAAAGTAATGCCTTTTATGATCTAATTCAGAAGTGGTAGCCCATCGCTTCTGCCATATTCACATTGGGTCACACAGAGTAACTGGGTGTCATGGCTTGTATGTAGACGTTCCTCCAAAGGCTCATGTGGCCATAGGTGGGGCTTTTCAGAAGTGGCTGGATCTAGGGTGTGTGCTGCTGAGATCAAGAATGATGGGATTGATTCATAGTGTGATGCTAGGATTAAGGGTGCCCCACCCTGGTGTGAATGCTACCCACCCTAAGGGTGGGTAGTTTGGACAAAATATAAGCGACAGAAAGAGGGTCTCTGCTTGTCATTTGCTGCTTGCTGCCTTGCTGCATTCTGCCTGCCATCAACCGTTTTTCCTTTGCAATGCCCCTCTGCATTGGAGCCATCTGACTATGGACTAAAACCTCTACAACCATGGGCCAAATAAACCTTTCCTCCTTTAGCATTGAGTATCGAGTATTTTATCTCAGCAATGAGAAAAGCAACTAACGTAGTGGACACAACATGGGACAGACTACTCATGGGTATGTACAGAGGAGGCAGGGATCACTAGGGTAGTATCTTGGAGGCCATATACCACAAGCATGTGTGGGTGAGTGTAAAGATGAACTGGAACCCGCATAACAGCTGAAATCTACATTTAGACATCTCCACCTGAGACAGGAGAGAAGGGCCCCCATGCTCTCCAAGAAGTACTGTGTATTTTTCTTCCCTGCTGCCCCAAATGCCTTACAGCCAGCCCAGCTACACCAAACACCTCACAGTGGCTCCAGGAGATATTTGCTTTGTTTTCAGTAGGCTTCTAATGTGGACCTATCCAAGATGAGTCCACCCTATGGATGATTCTGTCCCTCTGGAGCCCTCCTCAGTTAGGTCCCCAAGGGGTCCTGCCCTTACCCTTGACCAAACAGAAAGTCTGACATAGTGTATGTATAAGCCTGCCTTTTGCTTCTATATAACCAACCTCCCCATGCCCTTAGCGAGTTAGTCTATGCTGAGTTGGCACACTAAGAGCTGGTAAGACCAAAAGCAACTGGTGCCAAAAGCTGCCAGCCGCTGGGGCTGAGAACACTAAAGTCTGCTGGTGCTGAAGGCAGCCAACAGGCAGAGATAACACCAAAGGGTACTGGCAGCAAAAGCAGCCAGACACCAGCGGGTAGCAGTAGAGAACGGTGGAGAGCAATGGAGTATTGCCAGAAGCTGTCATCGTCACTAAGCCAAAGAGCTCCCAAGGCTTGCTGGTAGTTGCTTTCTCCAAGATCCAAGGAGGGCTACTAAAAGAGCTGGTAGCCACCAGCATTCAAAGCTCAGGGCTGTGAATACTAAAAGAGCCACACTTTGCCAATTCATGATTCCTATTCAAACTGAGCAAAAGAACCCTTTGCCCATTGGCGGTTTGCACAGGGACCCTCCTCTTTAGAGGACTCTGCAGAAAAGGGTGGACAACAGTCAGCAATGGAGAAACAGCTCAAGAACCAGACCATGTCCTATTTCCATCTTATATGTGGCTGAGAATCCATGCTAGCTACACACAACAGGTCCAAAAACAAGAATCAGGAGATCAATACACACATGTGAGCTGCAGCAGCACCTGCTCACACCAAGCTGCAGAGCCTGACAGTGGCAGGTGATTCCCCACTGCCTTCCAAATCATGTGCAAATATCTCCTGCAGCCAACCCCAGACTTGTAACCATGCAGAGAAGGGGATTCTGGGAAATGCAGTTCAGCTTGACAAGATGGCCATAGCATAAAGACTCACAGGACTGGAGTGTGTGTTAGGGGTTGGATACTACCAATGAAAGAGGTTATCATCATGTGCTTCCTCTTCCTTCTCCTTGGACTGGAGCCAGAAGGAGCAAAGACAGTCATGGTTGAACCAGAGTCTGCCACTGAAAAACCTGAGAGCCCTCACTCTTCTCAGAACCTCAGAGAAAGCCTCTCCAATTCCCTCTTCAGGCCCATGAAAACCCCACTCTGGATTAAACCTCTTTCACTCTGTTTGGGGGGAAGAGGTAAAGAAAGACAGGTGAGGGATGATATGAAACCTGATTCCCTGGAGCAGATGATAACTTCTCTGTACTTCACACCAATAACTCTACCAGACAGATGAAAATCATACTGAAATGGACTAGTCATATTGAATAACATGGCGATTCATACTGTTAGCTTGATGTCTCTTGACTCCAAATTGTCTCACACTAATGATCCTCAGGCAGTGACGAAATGGCAAAAAAGATGGTACATAGGACCTGCCTGGTCTGTCATTTCCGAAATCTCAAATATTTCCCCTACTGGCTTACTCATGGCTGAAATACCTCTAGTTGAAAGTTTATATTCATTTTAATAAGCAACTGTCTCTAAGAAGGGTTATGTCTGAGGCTAGTAACAGTCCTCTATATTCTTTAGTGAAAATGTGGGGTTGGGGATTTAGCTTAAGTGGTAGCAAGTACAAGGCACTGAGTTTGATCCCTAGCACCCCCCTAAAAAAAATGTAATCTGGAGAGGTGGACTGATACAGTGAATAAGCAAGGGAGTGTTATTAGTAATAATAATAAACAAGGACAGGTGAATGAGAATGGAGAGCTCTGAAAAGGTATGTGAAAGAAGTAATCCTACATCATCACCAAAGCCTGCTTCATTTTCTTCTGTCTGGCATCACAGAAATACTACATTTCCCAGCCTCCCTTGAAGTTAGATTGAGGTCATGTGATTGGATTCTAACCAATTGGATGTAAGTAGGAATAATACAAAACACTTCTGCCAGGCCTTACCATTAAAAACTTCCTACATGATCTTCCTGCTGTATTGTTACCTTTAGTAATAACCATGGAGGCCATTTATTGAGGTGGTAGGATAGATTCATCTGGGATCCCAGATTCACTGCATGCCTGAAAGCTGCCCTGGAGAGTGGCCCAACTCACACTGGACTCTGCAAGAGTGACCCATATACCTCTGATGCTTAAGACACTGAGATTTGGGGCCTAATTTGTTTCTGTCATATAGTCTATTCTGTTCTGACTAATATAGAAATTGGTGCCAGAAATGGGTTTTACTGACATAAAAATCTACATTACATGTCACGTAGCAGACAGTGAGGAAATTAATACCAAAGGTTGGTAAGATAGTGATCCATGTTATACAGTGTCTTAGTTACTTTTCTTAATGCTGAGACAAAATACCCAAAACCCAAAGTTAAAAGAGGAAGGGTTTGTTTCAGCTCACAGTTTGTAGAGGTTTCAGTCTATAGTCAGCTGGTTCCAAGGAGGGTGACATGGCAGAAAGGCTTCGCAGTAGAGAAACAGCTCATGGCAGGCAGAAGGCAGAAAGAAGCAGCAGCAGCAGCAGCAAGTCTTTCTTCTTTCTGTCCCTTTATACTCCATCCAGGCTATAAACCTATTGATAGGTGCCACCCATATCCAGGGTGGGGCTTCCATTATCCACACCCTTAATCCCAGAATCACACTCTAATCCAGCCACCTTGGAAACTCCCCATCTATGACCACATGAGGCTTTGGGGGAACATCTAGATACAAGCCATAACATAGAATAACAAGATAGTCTGTCAAATTTTCACTCACAAATAGTAAGAGATAGAAATAGGAAAATGTTTGAGTGGCAAAATTACTCAAAGTAAAGACCAGGCTAACGGTGTGTCCCTCCCCAAATTCCCAGAAACCTTAAAATGGCTTCCATTAAATTCAGAGAGCAAGGTATAGGGGTTAAAAAAAAAACAAAACAAGGAAATATAGCAGATATGAAAACTACAAAAAGAACTTCGGATGTCGCCATTAGCACATGGAAGTGACTCAAAGCAAATACATCTGTGGCTCATTTCATTTTAAGGGATTTGTACTGCCAAAGAAACCTCGAGCTTGACCAAACAAAATCTTTCTTGAATTAGTTATGGAAATAAAAGAGTCCTTGGGCTCCCACCATGAGCAGGAAGCAAGCTGAGAACGTTTTGTGAGCTCCTCAAGAGGGGATTTCCTCAGGACCCATTTAGATAAGGCAAACGAAGATGATGGAGTAAAACAATGAACTAAGAGTGGAGCCATGACTCAGGGATAAAAATGGGCAAAGGAGAAAACATGGAACCTAAGAAAGGAAGCTACTACTGCCAGGTAGAAGGCCTTCACTCTAGGATCCAAGAATTACTATGGACCAGTGATTACTGTGGATTTCCATCCTTCTCTTTTCAAAAGACTAGTATTTCCCACAGTATCCTGCTCCTGCTCCATCATTGGATTGGGGCTGGAGAATGGGATGCTGATAACTTGTCCTGTTTGGCTGATAGTTTAGCAAACTAAGAGAAGCAACGTCTGGACTCAAAGGGGAAACTACTTTGTGTCATTGGTGTTTCAGGGGTCTTTTGGGTGTAAAAAAACACCCTAAAATTTAGTGGCTTAAGCAATAATTTTTTATTTCTCACAATTCCCTAGAATCCCTGCAGGGCTTGGTTTGGTGGATCATTGACTCTGCCTGCCATTGGCTGGAATCATGGGTTTAGCTCCCTTTGGCTGTTGACTAGGCCAAGAGAGCTTCCCTTGGTTCACTTTTTTCACTCATAGCCCCCAAAATAGCAGCTCTGCCTCTCCTCCATCCTCCTCCAGCTGCCATGAGGTGAGCAGCTCTGCTCTACCACATATTCTGCCCTCATGGTATTTCTGCCTTACCTCAGACCCACAGCAATGAAGCTAACAGACCATGGACTGAAACCTCTGAAACCATGAGCCAAAATAAACCTTTCCTCCTTTAAATTGATTGTCTCAAGTGTTTTGTCACAGCAACACAAAGCTGACTAACACACCAGGTGTCATATTTACTTTCTCATTGCTGGGAGAAAATACCAAACACACACAAGTTAAAGGAGGAGAACTTTATTTTGGCTCACAGTTTGTAGTGTTTTCAGTCAGTAGTTGGCTGGCTCCAAGGCAGCATGGCAGAGAAGAACAAGAACTTGTGACACAGCAGCAGGAAGCAGAAAGGTGTCAAGGGAGAAGGGAGATAGACTCTTCCAGACCACGCCCCCAGGGACCCACCTCTTCCCACCAGGCTTCACCTCCCAACATCACGTCCAGCTATAAACCCATCAGCAGACTAATCCAGTGATGAGTATCATGCAGCCATGATCCACTCACCTCCCCAAAGCTCCACCTATGAGCACATGAGGCTTTGGGGGGACATCTAGATATAAACTGTAACACTAGGCAATATAAAATTATAAATTTGTGTAGCTCTCATACTGCAAGTAAGTGTCATTTTTGCAATCTATTTAATGTTACATTTTTGTGCTTTTTCTTGGTGATTTTGCTGTTGAAATGGCCCCCAAGTGTAGTGCTGAAGTGCTGTCTAGTGTTCCTGAGTGCAAGAAGTTTGCAATGTGCCTTAGGGACAAGAATACGTGTGTTTGATAGATATATGTCACTCCTCAGAGCATGAGTTATGGAGCCACTGGATGTAAATTCAATGTTAATTAATCAATTATACATTAATTAAGGTGCTTTTAAACAGAAATAAAGTAATATTGATTGGTTGACAAAAAAATGTGACCAGAGGCTCATAGGAACCTAACCCTGTATTTCCCCTAGGAGACACGACTCCATGTTCACAAATTCAGTGTTCGTGGAGATGTTAGAGAACACAGCCAGCTTGAGTAGTGAGAATTGACTGTGCCTCTATTCAGCTCTCCCCTTCCTTCTGAGTACAGGAGAGCACCCCCCCCTTTCTAGAACCCCTGCAGTTAGGGGGCACCACCAGCTGGCTCTATGTGACAAAATGTGAGTAGCAGGCTAAAGACTGCAAGGACCACTGTGGTGCCTCAAGAAGCAATAAGCTTGAAGGGTTTGCGATCAAGTGACGGCGTCTTGGAGTGAAGGGTGGCTGGATCCTTGAGTTACTGGAAAGAGAAGGCTCCTAACAGCCTTTACCAGTCATTTCACAGTCATTTCATGAGAAAGAACCCAACTCTCATTATCCTCATCCACTGGGGACGCCTAGTCTTTGCTGAGTAAAACAGAGGTGGAGACACCCTCAGTGTTCAGCTTTTCCAACTTCACCTTCTCTGCTGGTTGGGATCTTCTGGTTAGCAATATACACCTAGCTCTCAACTACTTCCATGTTCTAACAACTAGACATCTATTTGCCAATAAAGCCACAGATGTTAAATGCAAAAATTAGCTTGCCTCTCCACCTCCATCTCTCATCAAAAAAGAGGAGGGAGTGGGGTTGTGGTTTGGCAGTAGAACCCTCGCCCGGCATGTGCAAGGCCCTGGGTGGGTTCCATCCCCAGCACACATGCACATGCGCTCATTCATGCTCACACGTGCACACACACAGAGGAGTGGTAGGTGGCTCTGATTTATTTATTCGTTGGTTAAAAAAAAAAAAGAAATACAGGAAGAACTGATTTTCTTGAAAGGAATTCCAAAGGGGAGCCAGAAAGTTAAACTTTTCATGATTCACTCCAATCAGCCTCACATCTAAAGCGCTGGTCTTGTAAATAAGCTTCAAAAATGCGTCTGTTTATGTGAAATATGCTCCTCCACCCACATGGGCTCACTTGTTTACGTCGGATATTATGGCCTGTGCCTGTCTTCCTGTAGACAAAGAGGTTGCCAAACACACAGTGATAATAAAAGCAGGAACCTTCCAGAGCGCTAGGGATAAAAAGAGGCCAGTCTGATCCAGGCCGGAGGATGTGAAGGGGGAGCCGGAAATGAGGTAATGGGGGACTAGAGAAGGGCGATGGTAGTGAAAAGAAGATCAAGAGGGAGATTGGGGGCATCTCTGGGGTCGGGGACGTGCAGGCAGGCCGCATTAGCCGACAGCTATGGGATTATCCCAGAGACAGGCCAAAGGCCAGACACTCCTCCCGGGGGAAATGCTGGATCGGGCCAACACGTGCAGATGTGCTTGTTTGTCTGCATTCCAACTGGGCCCTGCCCTTGTGGAGCTTCCTGTGTTTCCATGGAAAGAACATGGGCTCTGGAGTCAGACAGCTCTATTAAAGTCCAGCTTGGTCTCTTATCCACGGCGTCACCTTAAGCAAATCGTTTAATCTCTCCGGGTCTCACACTCCCAAGTGGAAAGAGCAATACCTGCTCAGAGGAATGAAGTGAGATCCTGAGCATCGGGCACAGAGCCAGTGGTCTCCTTCCTGTCCCCCCAGCCACCACACATACCCAGAAAAGGCCTCAGGCTTCCTGAAGTATTCTGTGTCTTAGTGGCTTGGGGGGGGCTGAGCGGCACCTCCCCTATCCCCTACAGGGCAAACACAGAAACAAAAACAAAACAAGCAAACAAACGAAGATGCCCATATCCTAATCCCTAGAATCTGTGATACCTTATATGGCAAAAAAAAGACTTTATAGATACGAGTAGCTTAAGAATCTTGAGATAGGGAGATTCTCCTGGATTACTCATGTGGTCCCTAAACGCTGTCACCACTGTCCTTATCACAGGAAGGCTGTGGGAGATTATAGAGAGCAGAGGAGGCCATGGAAGCTCAAGAGGCAGGGAATGGAGTCAATCAGCCATAAGCCCAGGAAAAATAGCAGCCACCAGGAGCTGGAAGAGGCAAGGAACAGATTCTCCCCTGAGCCTGCAGGGGGAGCTCTGCCTTGATTCGGGCTCAGCTATGTGGATTTGGTACTTCCGGTTCCCAGAATTGTGAACTGCCAAATTGGTGATAATTTGTTACAGCAACCATAAGACACTAAACACAGTGGCTAACTGAGTCTGTGACCCCAAAGAGAGAGAAAAAAGGAAAGGCCAGGTCCCAAGCCCACAGTCTGAAAGGATAGCCCCTGGGCCCTTGGGTGGGAACTGCAGAAACTCAGCATCCATCTAGCTACTCTTGCCCTGGGCTGGTTACTTACGGGCACTCCTCTAGCTCCTCACCTTTGTCTCCTCACAGGACACATCCAAGCAAGGAACGTGGGAAACCAGGATCATTTCCTTCTCCACCTTCAGCATGAACTCCCCTCTCCCAGCAAGACAGGGGCAGTCCACAGCAGTATATCCCAGGTCTGCTCTCTGGCTGCATGGAGGGTACGTAGGAGAATCTGTGCAGGGCAAACGCATGGCCTCTCCCTGCAGACTCTACCTCCCCACTCAGGGGAACAGCTCTAAACCAGGTCTCAGGGATGCTGGCAGAGTTCATGATTGTGAAGGATGCTAACTGCCATGGAAAACACAGCTGCGTGAAATGACCACTGACCATTTAGATCTAGGAAAGCAATCGTGCTGAAGACTAATGACATTGCTTCATATTCCATGGGGTGGAGCACATATTGTAGTGACTTTACAGAGCACAGCTTTTCAATTCACAGCACAACCAGACCCTCCAGTGTGCATCTCCCTGTTCCCCCTGCATGCCACCTGGTCATCTTTTAGTGGATCTCTGTGGCAGCCAGATGCCGCCTCCACCAGGCCATGTCCCCAACTTTCCCACAACTCCAGAGTGTTCAAGACCACCCATAGCTGGGGCCTTGGCTATGGAGACACCCAGAGTTGAACACTGTTGACCGCCAAGCAAATGAGACTGATTTCAAAGGAGAGGGGGCACCAGTTCCTCTCAGATATGTGCCAACCGAAGAACATGATAATCTCAGCTGAGGACCTAGTAGTTTAAAAAAGGATCTGATTAATTTATCACCCAAACCACTTCCATTTCCTTTTAGGCACACATTTCCCAGCCTCCTTTGCAATTGGGTGTGGCCATGAGACTGTTCTGGCCAATAGGAGGCAGGCAGATGTGACCAGTGGCCTGGCTCAAAACACCTCCCATGCCACTCTGTGCTCTCTTTCTTGCCCTCCTTTCTTGCCAGTAGGATATCAGGCTTTACTGCAACCTTGGAAATAGGTGACCAAGGGCTCCAGTTTGTCCCTATTTTAACACCGAAGTCTACGTTCCGGGAAAACCTATGGTTGGAGACAAACTCCAAGGCTGGTCACCCTTACTTGAAATGGAAGGTGACAGAGCCTCCACTGGCCCTCAGCCTGGAGCCATTCTCACTGCCAGTCAGCAGTCAGCATTACCTGTTTTGGAATTTATGTGAGTGAAAAATAGACTGAGATCTGCTACTTTATGTGTTACCATAGCTAGTGTAAACTTAACGGATGTGCCATCTAATACGTTCGGAGAATCATAAAAACTGGGAGAGTCCTGGTTTACATTTGTGATCGGAGAGTAATTATTAATAGTGTCTCCCTCTGATTCTCAAAAATGTCCCTGCTTGCACTATCTCTAATATGGTCATAGATAATTTATAGTCTGAATGTACACCTAAAATGTGTTTTTAAAACAACTTACTAATCAAATCCTATTTTAAATGCAATTATGTAAGAAAAAACTATTCTGCAATAAAAGCAATTACTTCATAACTAATACTCTAAATTCAGCTCTCTGGTTGTTGGGTTTTCCTCATTTTAGACACACTGTGTATATTAGAACCATCCTAAAGTCTAGATTTCCTAGAGACTGTGTTTGGGGGATTAGTGTTCATCTAGCACTTTAGGTTTTTTCAACCAATCAAAAATTGTATCTGTTGTGTGGCCCATCCAGGCAATGGAATAGTATTAAGCAATAAAAATAAACTCACTATCAAGCTATGAGCAGACATGGAGGAACCTTAAATGCATATTACCAAGTGAAAGACGCCAGTCTGAAATGGCTACATACTATTAGCCTCCAACTATATGGCATTCTGGGAAATGCAAAACTATGGAGACGGTAAGAAGACTGCCAGGAGTTAAGGGGCAGGAGGGATGAATAAATAGGTGGAGGCGGCACAGGGGAGTTTTGAAGCAGCGAACCATTCTGTACCGTCACATACCTGGCAAAAGCCATAGAATGGACAAAACAAAGACTAGACTCTAAGGTAAACCATGGACTCTAGTAAACAAGAATGTACCAACATCGGCCTGTCAACTATAACAGAGATACTACACTAATTTAAGGTGTTAATTAATATGAGAAACGGAAGCCAGGCATGGTGGTGCATGTTTGTGATCCCAGCACTCTGAGAGGCTGAGGCAGAAGGATTGCAAGTTCAACCCTAGCCTGGGGAATTTAGTAAATCAACAAGACTCTGTCTCAAAATAAAAAATTGTAAAAAGACTGGGGAGGTAGCTCAATGCAAAGACCCTGGGTTCAATCCCCACTACCACAAATTAAAAAAAGGAGAAACCAAGGCAAGGGAAGGGGGTACACAGGAACTGTACATTCTGTGAAGTTTTTCCATAAACTGAAAACGCTTCTAAAATAGTTTCTTTAAAAACATTTTTAGATGAAGAAAACAATAATATCTGAGCTCTCGTGGGAGATGCACAACATCTGCAACTCCTGAGGGGCAGATGTTAGTGCCCAAAGGGGCGACACTGCAGTGGAGGACAGCCACCTCCCAGGGAGGAAAGCAAGACGATGCCAGGGCTGATGGCCAAGGGAAATGGCCCCAGCGCCATGGGCACTGCGCCCGCAGCACCAGTGCACAGGGGACCCAGCGAGGCGGCTTGGGGTTGAGGCCCAAGAACAAAGCCCCCTCAGGGCCAGCACGCGGCCAGGCCGAGGGAGGAGGGGCCAGGCTGCTGGCAGAGGCTGGGCCTCCCCAGGGAGCCAGCCACACTGGACTGATCCGAACAGGAGGCTGTGGGGCCCAGCTGGATGCTGCTTACCGTGCAGTTAAGTGAGAACAAATCCAGAGCAAATACTTGCAATATTTAGAGCTTTCGGATGCCCATGTTTTATTCATGCACATTAGCATGGGGTCTGCAGGCCCCTGGAGTCTGAAGGAAATGAGAAAATCACAGAATGTCAGGGCTAGAAGAGGCCTGGGGAGTGATCTAATCCAGGCCTTCTTTCTGCAGACGAGGAAATTGAGGCCCGCAGAGGGAGGCGACCCGAGGCTGCAGAGAGAGAGAGAGAGAGAGGGAGAGAGAGAGAAAAAGCATGCCTGGGTCAGGCCTGAGGCTCTCACACTTGCTTGCTTTGGCCTCTTTCTTCTTCTCTTCTTTTCTTTTTCCGCTTGGGATTGAACCCAAAGCATCGTGCTTACTAGGCAAGTAAGTGTTCTCCCACTTTCTCTCTCCCTCTCTTTCTCTCCCTCCCTTCCCTTTCTTTCCTCTTTTCTTCCCTCTCTCCTCCCTCCTTCTTCTCTCTCCTTCCTTTCTCTCTTTTCCTCCTTCCTCTCCTTCCTTCTTCCCTCCCTCCCTCTCCTTTTCTTTGTCGTCTTCCCTCCCTCCTTCCTCTCCCTTCTCCCTCCCTTCCTTCCTCTCTTGCCTGTCTGCCTTCCTGTCCTTCTGTCCTCATGTTTGGGTCCCTGCTGTACTACTTCCTCAGCAAAGCCGGCAATCTACC